>CAUJRU010000776.1:0-322000 GCA_963277665.1 Viscum album
AGTAATATCCATGCTTCAGATGATAGAGCTAATGGAGATTCATCTTCCTCCTAACACTTGTAAATAATTGTGGATCTATTCTCCATATGAAGTTTGATTTCCCTCTCCTGACAATATATGTTGGCTCTATATAAGGAAAGCCAATCCATGCCAAGAATTGCATCAAATTCCACTAGAGGGAGTATAATGAGGTTCTCTGGGAAATTAAATCCACAGACAATGACAGGGGGGGAGTTAAATTCATGGGATGCACTAGTTGCCCCATTTGTCGTACTCACCGACATCTTCACTTCCATGATTTGTGGTGGTGCTGGGATTGTTCTACTAAAAATTTAAGATATAAAATAATGCGTAGAACCTGAATCAAAAATTATGTTCGCTATTCTTGAATAAATAACAAGTGTACCTATCACCACATCGTTGTCAGGGTTTACATTAGTAGAAGTGATGGAAAAAGATATTCCTTGCTTCCTTGGATGTTTTTGGTTTCCTCTAAAAACCCTTGGATTAGGGCACTGATTTAAAAAATTCCCTAGGTCATTGCAGTTGTAGTAATGAAAAACACGTTGATGTTAAAACGGAGCATTCCTCTCCTCTGTCGCAGCCGCATGTCTTTCTTGTCGACAGTTAATAGATAGGTGTCTTTCTCTTCCACACCTAAATCATTTCCTCGTCCCCTTGAGGCAATTTCCAGGGTGCTTCTTTCCGCACTTTTGGCAAGTGGGGTGCTAGATCTTCATAGCACCATTGGATTTATCCATCGGACTGCCAGCATTGAATTATACCTTATGCTTCATTTCCTCATGATACCCCTATGATTCCCTGATCACTATTTCGTCCTTGAGGGCACATTAGACAATTTCCTCATATCATTCAATGTCACGGATCGTTACTGATTTTCGTAGGCTAGGCTTCATCCCACAAAAGAAGCGGTCAACCATGCATTCCGGGGTAACAACAAAGCCATAAGCGTATCGTGCAAGCCTTGTGAAGTTTCCCTCGTATGCTCCAATAGATTCTTCATCTTTTTTCTTGATGTAATGGAAGTCCCATTCCATCTTATGCCAGAGGGTGCATGGAAAATATTTATTGAAAAACATCTTCTGAAAATCCTTCCATTCCAACGCCTCGATCTCCTCCTAAGGATTCGTATTTTTTATCAACGTCAACCATTGATCAGCTTCACCCTCCAAACGATAAGCCGCCAGGAGAACCTTCTCTTGTTCAGAACATTGAAGGATGGATGTGATCTTTTTAATGGAGTTGATACATGGTTCAGCGATCGTGGGATCGGATGATCCACTAATAGTTGGAGGCATTTTTCTCATGAAGCTCTCGATAGAAACTTGTTCCTTCATAGGGGGGTTTGGAAATTTTTTTTGACCTATGTTTCTATTCAATTCACGAGTTAGCTGAGAGAGAAGTGTGATAAAGATCGTGATTCCCGCTCCAATTGGATTCGGCATCTCATTATTATAGTCATCACACGGATCTTTTCATCGGTTGTTAGCCCATGTCCTCATATTACTGGCCATTGGATATAATAAAATGAATGTTATGGGGTAACACATAATGAGTAACCCCAAAAAACTGTTATTACTTAAAAAAAAATTATTTTCCTTAACTCATTAGTCTATAGGCTTCAATCTAGGATTTTCATGATCTACTTTCTAAAATATATTCTTAGGGGCATTTTTTTATTTCCTTTAATAAGGGTTCATAGTAAGCTTTTGAATTTATCAAAATTTATCCCATGGGAGTGTCATAACCAAGAGTGCAGCATGGCCCATTGTTGTGAACCAGTTCCTGTTCAAGTATAGCTCAAATCAGTGTTTTCAGTTTTTATCCCTAGGGTACATCTGTGTCAGAGCTGCCTCTACCTGCTCGTATCCAGACAGGGATGTATTTGTTTGATAAACCACTAACTCAGTATTTACCAAAACATTGTGATGTTATTATTATACTTAGTCTTGTATCTAAGGCTTTACTATGGTTTTCTAATCCTAATACCAAAAATAACTAATCCTATCCTCTAATACCAACTATGACAACCCTACTTTTATTACAAACTTAAACATTATTTATTACATACACTATTCACTTGATAAAACATGGAAGATCGATAGGTCTAGTATATTTGGGGCTTATGATCATTACATTACAATATTAAAACATGAATACAATATCTTTATTGAATGCTTGCTTTACATGACCACTATATTTCCTCGTACTTAGTATATCATGGGACAACCTGAGGACATGCAAAAGAAAAGGGTGAGCTATAAAGCACAGTAAGGGAATAAACATGGAATACATGAGAAGTACAATAAATTTTAGACAATATGCATATCAATAGGACACAAGATAAACATGGACATAAAGTCATGATAAAGAATGATAATCATAACATGGAAATGTGGCAACAACACTTAACATGGAATTAGCATGAGCCATGGATCATTGCACATGCAGCATGAGTAAATTATCATTTCACATGAAGCAAGAGTAAACTCTCATTTCACATGAATTAGAATGAGTCAACACTCATTTCACATGTCGTATCATGATACTAAACTTTTCCCGATGCATTGGAGCGCTATAAGGGCGCACCGTTCTTAATCATTTCATTTCATGCACAAGTGTGCCACATAGAATCATAAAACAAGGATTCATAAAATATAATAATTTATTAAATGATAAATAAATGTTGAATTCATACATGAATCTTTACAATAAATATGAAAATGTTCATAAATATTAATACCCTTGATGGATAAATGGGCATGGTATTAACTACACAATGCCATTGGCTTAGAAAATTGGTGCGATTTCGGCAACATAACGTTGTGACATAAGAATTCATAAAAATTGTTGGTGAGAGAGAAAGGGGTTCCTCATCAGATTTACATTTAATGGACAGTAAAGAGGTCATATATATACATGTCCCATCATTTGTAATGTAATTTAGATTCAATATACAAAATTATTTCTTGAATGTAAATGAGGAGAGAGAAGTTCATTTCAGAATTTCGGCATAGTAATGGGTGTACATGGGAGGCATTTAATGAGAGGGAAAGGGTCTCCCATATTTAATACATAAATATGGAAGTATGAGGGATGTTCTAATCCTTACCCCAACATTGATAATTGAAATTAATATGGCAATACAACTTAAAGAAAATTGGACCAAAATGAGAAAGGAAGAAAAAACCCTTACTTGGAAGTGTGCTTCCAAAGGCTTGAGAGAAGCTTGACAGTGGATTCTTGGGAGCTTGGGGCACCTTGGGAGGATTATAGAGAGATTAGGGCAGAGGTTTGAAGAACCCCAAAGGCTTTGAGTTTGGAGGAGGTGGGAGATTGGGAGGGTTTATTTATGAAAGGTGAGTGAAATCTTTATTATTTAGGTTTGGGGCCCCATTCATTAAACTAATCCAAACCACAAATGAGCTTATGGTTTTTTCCCATGTTAATTTGAAAAGGGGAGAGAAAAAAATATTTTATAAGGAAAAAGTCCTAACATCTTAAAATAATGGGGTTTCTTATGTGCAGGTGAGTCACACTCCCATGGAAAATAATTTGAATATACAAGATGTTTAATAAGTCTTGACGGATCCATTAATGCTTTGTAAAATAAGTCAATCTAACACAAAATCACATTATTTTAATGGTAAAACATATATTGTACAAAAATAATGATTATAGTATTTTATTACATCATTATTGGTTCATTATGATGACATGAAACACATTATATATTAAAACGGTATTTTATTTTAACCCAAAAATTTGATTGTCTCAGAAAATTTTTAAAAATTGACCGTTGGATAATTTCAACATCCTGATTCATGAAACAACCTTTATTTTATATAAATAATTTTCTAAATATGATAATTTTAACTTCTTAAATAAAAACCGGCATTTGTCGAAAATTCAAGGGTTTTGAAAAAAATGGCTTCTTTTCTCTGAGTAAATTGGGTTCCTTAATGCCTTATATTTATACTAATCATGTGATCACTATTCAACATATATAAAAGTAACGGTCACAACTCATAACATAAAACGAAATAAGTTGACATTTAATATAAACATTTTACATAAAGAGACATTTAACTAGATAAAGAGGAATTTCCATTAATTAAACTTTGGGTTGTTACACATTACATTTAAATAGATGGATCCCCCTCATTCATAGGACTGTTACTCCACCCCATCCACTTCATAACTCTCTTTTGACAACGACCATCATGAAACAAACATATAGATCCCCAATGGTATTACTCTTTTATGAACCAAACTTGCTCATGTTCTTCATGACCTCCTCCTATGGTGTGGATTTCCTTTACGAATTCATATGACCATAGGTATGAAGGGGTACACTTCAGGGTTCATAAGGATTCATGATGCATAGATCCATCACGAAGTCATCAAAAAATATTTATTCCATTGCAAGGTGAGGCTCTGATCTACTCCGAACTTCCCTTTTTTGAGGCATCGATCCTTCACATAAAATATTTCATTTAGGAAGGTTGTCCCCTTCATGATTCTACAATGCTTTGTGAATTACATCCACTTCATGAAGCCCTAAATCTTCACAATGACCATCTTTTCAAGGTATCATTTTTTTGTAAACTCATCTCTCGTGTGGCCATCCAGGCTTGTATGAAATGATCTGAAGGTCCCCCGAGTGGTGCTTCATATTGTATTGCCCTGCCTTATTCCTCTTGCATTAGGTATGCTATGGACTATTTCTTCATCACATAGCCACAATAACGCATACCCTTCAATGGATCATTACACAACCGCATTGACCAATGGCATTATAGGTTCCTTACATTAACTATATGTAATAGTGAACTAGTAATGTTTGTCCTTGGGGTGAGTAGAATGTCCTCATTATTTGAGCTACATGACGTTAAACGGTCATGAATTCATGACCTAAACACATGACATTAATCTATGATCACTATATAGGTGACATTCCCGAGAGGATCGTTAAGTGGATGGGCATTGAAGCCATCTCACTCATCTCCCACTATGCATTGTCACCATGTGTGCCTTAGGATGTCTCTGTATAAGGCCAGCCTCACTCGGATCGGGTAATCCAATTACAATGGACTTATCTTTTTTATACATCTGGACACCCTCTTTCCACATCGAGCCTCCCTCATAGTGTATCTCCCAATTTTCCATGCATTGGGCCGCTATCATTGTATAAGCCCCACACCAGCCTCATTGTTTCACATTCCATGACATGATAGTCAATTCTACTACTACATATTGTTTCCCACACTGAGCTTTACTCATGTAGGTATAGAGTAATCAATAAACCATGCATCTTCCATGGGCCACCTAGTGTGTATTCCCCATTCCACTCTCAGCCGAACCACGTGGAATTTGATTGTTACCCTTCTCAGGAAAGGTATGTAGGTAGTCTCCTTGAGGTTTAATCCCATCATCCATTTTTTCATACATCTTCACATCGGTCCTTTGTTATCAATCATGGCATTAAATTGTATACCCCTTTCAATTAACATGACACGATAATGTATGATGTGGAACTACATGGGTTTTTATAACATTATACTAGATAGGATTTGTAGTAATCCACCTTGAGGATCAACAAAAAAAACCAGTAAACATTGATGCCCCCTTTGTTGGGAACCACATCTTTGGCCACCCACTAGTGGTGTCTCATCAGTTTATGGGCCATATTAGTCCGCAAATCCCACAATCCACCCCTAATCTTCCATATAATAGTTTCCCTCTTGATATGGGATAATAACCATCCATAAGCCCCATCATGTCATCAGCTTGATGTCCTTTGTGTAAACCCGGATTCTATGGCTCGTTCCTAAACTACATAGAATTTTATATTTTACCTTTTTGAGAATTTTAGGTAGGAGGCCTCCCTAATTTCTAAGACCATACCTCATTTCCATTCCTAGTTCCTCACTTGAGCCTTTGTGATTGGGTATGATCATTCCATGAAATGTTGGTTCAATTTACATTAGGTCCCCATCCACATGACCATTCTCCTGAACTGCATCCTCATTCGACAAATCACCCCATCCCTAATAGCGTGGAAATTTGTTCCCTACCATGGGGATACGTAGGAATCCCCTTTTAGGTTCATTCCTAGTACATCCACATAAACATTGGTTTTTTCTTCCATCCTCATTCATTCCACACTTTGACACTCTATACATATCCATCATTAATATTACTCTGGCCACTAATTACTGGTGATATCATGCAATATACATGTTTTATTAACTATGAATAATCCCTAATATGGTTTCAGTTCATTTTCCTTTGTGTACACACTGATTAGATGTCTCACCCATTCTCACTACGTCAGTGTTGATCCTTGTCTCCCAAATTGGGTACGCATAAACCCTTACCGAGGTTTAATCCCAACAAATTATTAACCACTGTGTCCCCTTAATGTGGACCCATTCCCCTCCCTGATTCAAATCATTCTCTATGATTTGAATTCTTCCCATTGTAGGACACGATATCTGGGGTCCGATATCAATCAGAATTATAATCCATCAATTCAGTAAAAATTATACATACTCCCTCCTAGGGGTGTACTCTTCTGACCCACCCCCATTAGTGTTCTGATTTTGCTAATTTGTTTCCAGTAGGTGTTAAACTCATGGAATAACCCATGGTAACCAGGGAATGCTGACAAATACCTCATAGATAGGCCTCTGGAATATAATTCCCCACATTCGACGTGAGATGCCTTAGGATTCCATGACACAGAGAAGCCCAATCATAAGAAGAATATTGTTTTATCGGTGATCCAATGTCTCAACATGCCGGTGATTGCCAACAATAATACTCTGCTAAATGAAGTTTGATTCCCTGACTTGACCAATTATAATTTTTAGAAAGGAGTATGGTAATTAAACATCATCCAAAAATATATAGCATCATGAAGGGTTTTGTGAACTATATCATAATCATTAATGGAGACCTAGACAAGGAGTTGAGTTCTAAAAAGGAATCCATGGAAGGAGATACCTAAATACCATCATAATATTTTGATCATGGAGAAAACATAACTGAATAAGTGATGAATGTTTCTGACCACTGGAATGTGAGATTGTGGGGAAACAAAAAGCACATCCCCGTAGAGAGATGTTCACCCCGATGAATGCGTTGAAAATTTAAATGGTGAACCCAATGTGAATGTATTGTCCATGATATGTGGAATAATATAATTTGAGTCATTATATGAATAGTGTTCCACTGGACCCAGCTATTCATTTTCTGGTCTCACCAAGAAAAGAGCGGGCCTTGTGTGAAACTCACCAAGAAATGGGGAATTTAATAATTGGGCATCTTGATTTCTAACGTTATCATCATGGATATTTTTATTCTGTCATGGATTACAGAATAATTATGGGGCAATAGCCATCACATTCTATTGTCTCTACTAATGGCAGAATGTTCCCACTTTCCAAAAGCCAAGATACAGCTACATGAAACCGATCACCTCCCGCATGCGATTGGAGGAGCAGGGGAAATTCCAAAATGGAAGTCCTACATGACATCATCACTTCTATGAAAACTTCCACAACTATAGTTTTTAGGAACCCAAGACCCATATCACCGTAAAAATTCATTCATAGGAAGGTGATTAATTATCTTGTCCATTGATATGAACAATAGGGGGTTAACCTGAAAAGTGATGTGGATCACCATGACCTAAAAGACTTTGTTCCCCATCAAGATCGCTCCTTCCAATGTCCATGATGGGAGCTACTTCACCCCAGTCCGACCTTAATGTTATTTGGGATCCTATCCCTATAGCACTCTTATGACTCAATCAGTGCGTGGATGATGTAAGGAATATATGATCCCGTTTGGATATTTCGTCAATCAGGGATCCTTCAAAGAGGGATCCCACCTGGACATTACAACATCACTACCTGGTCCCACAGACTGAGGATCTGGTGGCATATAGCATTGCACATCCAGCCCTAGCTCAGCTGACATAACGTCCACATCTCGAATGATATTAGGAGTATTCCCACAATGTGGCATCATCTTCCACAGTTTCGGTGTTCTAAGCCACCACTGGAACATTCTATTGGCCCCCTATTATTGTTAGATAGCAGTGGCAGTTACATATCCCAATGTAGGGGATCATCCAAAACTAGTATGGAGTGGGTCACCAACCACCCCACAAGCAGGCTCAGATGACATCTCTGGTCACTTATGCATGAAGTAGCCATCTTGGGCCAACCCATGATGATGATATTCACTATAGATTCACTCTGCATACCATCATCTTAAAGTGTGATGGTCCTCCATAATATTACATTCTGCATGGAGGTCCTCCCCAATCCTCCATAATTAACCTTACCAGAGGTCCTCTCATTCTTGGTGATTTTTAGAATGAAGTTCCTTCCTATTCCCTAGTCCCCATGTATATAAATATTCCCCGTATACTAGGATTTCAATGTGAGGAACATCCTTTCCCTGAAACCTATTCTCATGGAGGTCATCTCCATGATTTCACAGACTCTTGCAGAGGCCCTCTCTGCTTCATCTACGGTCACTACGATGGTCATTCCTCGATCTAGAATGTTTAGTACGAAGGACCTCCACATAACATAGCTACTAGAGTTGGCCGACACAAAGGTCATCCCCACACTATTGATGACCTCCATGGGGGATCTCTCGATATTATTTCATAATCAAGTGGAGGCCCACCATCCTCCAGCACTCTCAATCAAGGAGGAACTCTTCATGTTCTGTTTGATATTTTTTAATGAGCTCTTCACCCACCAGAATGTCTAGGAGGAGTTCATCCTCACTCTAGTTCCAACCCATGTAGAGGTCATCCTCACTCTGGCACCAACCTGTACGGAGGTCCTCCCCAGGTCATAGATATATCACACCCAGAAGAAATTTCCATTACAAGGATGGTAGAACATCACTGCTAGAGGAATAACCTTGAGAATCATTAAATCACAGTCAAACTCGACAACTTTTTAAATTTTAAATTAGAGTGTGATTTGAGGATGGAACCTTCACCATGATCCTCTATGTCAGGGAGTTTGGTATGTAGTAGGTGCTTCAGCTTGGTACTCATGGATATTGAGATGCACCAGATCTCTAAGACCCTCATAAGGTACATACAAGAGGATAAATATTTGGATCCTCTAAAGGGCATGGTCGTGCATTCCTACTTATCTTCAAAAGGTTCACAACCTAACTGAATATGATATTTATTTCCAACACATTCATCAGGGCACACATCCACTTGTTGAAGACACATTGACTGTGTGTTGCCCCACATTCTGGATTTCAAATGGATAGAGGAATCCATTGCATATTCTGTGATATTTTCTCCATTATAAAAATTGGATACTGGGAGGAGGGTTTCTCTTTCATTGGATTCCTCCTCAAACATCGTTAAATAGTCTGGGTCTCCCGCAAAGGATTACTAAATTTATTATGAAACTCTTCCCAGTTCCATGTCTTAATGGATGCCAGTTAATTACACTACTTCTCTAAGGATATTCAAAGGGGTCATGCTTGGGCAGCAACATTCAGTTGGGGGAGTAGTCGCGTTGGAAATTGTTGGCATGTTTGGACACAGGAACACCGGTCCATGTAGGTTTTTCCCATTATGATAGGGTTTTTTTAGGGCACAAAATCCTGAGGTATCCCACGTCCAGTGTGGGGAATTATATTCCATGGGCATGTCTCTATGGTTTTCTTCAGCTTACCATGTTTATCAAAGGGAATGATGTGAGTTTATTGACTAGTGGAGATGTATCTGACAAATGAATCATTAAATGAAGTGGATCAGATGGGTGTAATCCCCAGAAGGAACACCAATGTTTGGGATAATGCAAGGTTAGTTGCCTGATTGGTGTTAGGAGTAGTGAGAATATGGGTGACATGATCTCAATGAGATGTGGCATCCTCGGTAAGAATCATTATGGATATGGATTCTTGAGAGAAGAGGATGGATAATTAGATGGAATCTACTAGAGGAAAAAATGATGTTGGTCTTGATCCTCAAAGAGACATCCTACATATCCTCGTGGAAGGGAATCAAAGTCAACAATGTTCGGAGGTGTGATAGGGCACCTAATAAGGTGTCCAGTGAGAATGGATGCATGGATGGGACCCAGATGATGTGGAACCTCCAGGTCAGGGCATGACCTTCTTGAAACACATAGCCTCAAGAGAGAGAGTCCACTATGGGACATGAGTGATGGGTTGAGCCTCAGGGAGGCTTCCTACATATTCTCGTGATAGAGAATCAATGTCCATGTTGTTCAGGGTGAGGTAATAGAATCAGGATAAACACATAGGACAATGAATCGATGATATATTGGGGCATACATGTGGTTTGCGTCGCAATATGGTCTGATGCCACTGGGATGGAACAAAGAGGTGGGATCTAACAAAGGGGACTATAACGACTTATTGCTGATTGGGGGACACAACATGTTACCGCTGGATGGGTGTCACAACGACTTACCACGGGCTGGGGGTCACTACGGTTAACCGCTAAATGGGATCAAAATGGCATTCCACTAGATAGGATCACAATGGATTACCACTGATTGGGAGAATAAATAGCTTACTGATTATTTGGGAGACCCAACGACTTACCTATGATTTGGGAGACACAACGCCTTGTAGATGGACATGATACACAATGGATTACCACTGATTTTGTAGTTACAACAATATAATACTAATTTGAGAGATGCAACGACTTACCGCTGATTTGGGAGACACAAGATCTTACCATTGATTTTTATACACAATGGGATACCGCTGATTTAGGATTGAACCTCCTGGAGTCTCCATACGTATCATTCCTTAGGAAGGATCATAACCAACATAGATCGAATGGGTACAATTTAGTGTCATGTGTAATGAGATACGACATACAGTTTAACATAGTATTGGATTGGGGTGAACTGATTTTATGTGTCCGAGACTGATGTGTGTTGGTCTTTAACCTTGGGGAGGCTTCATATTTACCCTGCCTTGAAAAGGATTTACGTCCATGTAGTTCATGATATTTTGGTGAATTGACCTGAAGGGGTGAGAACTAATGGTGGTGTTGTTCTTGAATCTTGGGAAATCTTCCAACGTAACCTTCCCTAAAAAGGATCAAATTCTACGTAGTTCGGGATCTGAGATTTGAGATCACACAAAGAGATAGTCAAGGTGGGTTTTCATGATCAATGTTTACTCGAAGACCACGTGATTCATGCTTGATGTGAGTAACACTAGGAAACAAAGACATGGAGACCACCTTGATAAAGGTGAATATGTAGTGAATGAAGTGAGGATTACACTTTGTTTTCTTCTAAAAGAGGAAATAGGGGCTTACACATGGTTTGATGCCTAGGGATATGGAGAGTGGGACTTACAACTGGATGGAGGAATGATGGAAACAAATCCCAAAGTGAAAGAGATGGGGTAGATAAGGTATGTGTACCAATCTCTCCTATAGTTTTTGGAACTGATATAGAAAGGGTGGGCATGAGTGTTTCTCCTATATTAAATACTAGCGGCTTAGAACAGTAAGGTTTACCTTCCCCACGGACATGCATCACTCCAACAAATGGGATCTCATTCTGTGATGGGAACATCTCACTCCCGTGGAGACGAGAAGGCATATAGAATATCTGAGCTGGGGTGCGCCTCGAATATTGAATGAGGTGAGGCCACAATTTAATGTCATGTATTGGAGACGATGGTTCATGTCAATTTAATGTCTTACAGCTTAGACGAGGTGGGTTCACTTCACACCCATAGGACTTACATAACCGACATGATTAACTCTTGGTGAAGGGAAATAACCAGCAATTCCATGCCGAGGGGGTGTTCTGGAGTGATCCCTTGAGGGGACCACATTTTGATGGATATGTTAATAAGCGATAACCATTTTCGTTCATATGAGAGGAAAAATGAGTCTATGAAATGCAACATGAAGCACTACCCATGCGACCTTGAAATCACATTGTATGAACCTCGAGGGTCATACAAGAGAAGGGTGTGTGATATAGGTGTTTTTTGAGTTAGAAGTGCATGATGATGGTTCATGGGAAAGTGACATAGAACACATTCTAATGGTTACACACAATGAGAAGGTTTTGTTTGAAAAGAATAGGTTTGGGTACATTAGGTGCGCTAAGAGGGGATTGTTGCATGTAATAGGCTAGGATGAGTGGAAAAGAAGATGTGTGCCCAAATAAAATATTTTTGCATGAAATATGCATGGATAGTGGAGACTCTTGTGAACAAAAGGATAGTATTAGGGGAAAAGAATTCATGTGTGAAAATTGAAGAATTTATTTCGCAATGAAGAAGAAGTTTTTACGCGCATGTGAAATGTTTTTCCCGCCAATTGTACACCTCTTAAGGACTTGGGAGAATACAAGGAGAAAGCAGCATGAGCAAACCGTCAAATGGATGAGTTTCAAGATGAGTTTGAGTGAATGTATATCAGATCCAATTAGATCTTCTCCATGGAGTGGGAGATCAAGGAGCATGAAGTATTCCTCGAGGCTACAAGCTGAAGGGTGGTGGTAATGGAGAAATCCATCAAAGGGGATAATCCATATGGGTCATGTTTGGTCCAAAAGTATAAAAATTTATTCCATTTTTTTCAAATCCCAATCCATTTACATAGTCTTATTATCATCTCTCTTTTCTATTTTGATTATCACATCTAAAGCATAAATGTGGAGTAACCAACAATAAATCTTTATCCTCATGTGAGTCATGCCCGATGTGAGAAACAAGGATGACCATATAGTTACATAATCTAATCGTGATAGTGCTAAATAATCTTCTGGAATCTAAGGTGTAAATGTCATGTGCGAACTACCAGGAAGAACAACGGTGGTCCGAATGGTGAATGAAATTATTTGAACATGTGAGTTTCTCTTTTTCCAATTTTCTCTAGTGTACAAGAAGGGTAACATAATGGTAATTAGAATGTATCCAAAAATAGGGGAATGGGATGCATGAATGACAATACCCATTATTTAGAACACTGTGGATGGGTGGTGTTACAAAGAAGGATAACTGCTGACCTTGATCAAAACACAGTATCCCTATTCTGTTCGCCTGAAATGGGGATAAAAAATTACGGGAGACTACTGACCAAGTTAGAAACATAGGGCCTGACTCAAAATGTTATCCATTAGTATTCCGGAACATGGGCCTAGAACTATATGAAATTCATAGTCCAAGAATCTATACTGTTAGGGGTTCTTTTAGATGTGAAATAGGACAAGAATCCAGATAAAGGGAATGTGAAGTGTGGATGATGGAGTGTTTGGTTGTTCAAATGGAGTCCTACACTCTTGAAATTACTCCACCATAGTGGAAATGCATTAGGAGGGTGCATCATTATGGTCGAGGATTTTACCTACTTCTAGACAGGACCTCAAAGGTACGAAGCTACATCACATCATATAGATGTGGATGATGAATGGAATAGTTTAATGTCAAATGACCCATACGTTTCACATAGTATTAAGGTCATACTTTTTGGACTGAGGTTGGGTCGAGGGGCCAAAAGGATTAATGACCATGTGTATGGGACCGAGGAGAAAGACATGTACATTTCCATATATCCCACGTAGATGATAATCAATCCAAACATTGTCCTTAAACATAGAGTGGTGAGAGACCAATGTTGGTTGTGTGAATCCTCTATGGAGAGGGAACTGGAACATCCAATAATTATTATGGGACATCATGTACATGATCAAGGTAGAATTTCAGTTTATTGTCATGAATCAATGACATGATGGATCATTTAGGTTCATGTCATACAATAGGATGAGAAGTGAAAGGGGGGGATCCTAAAGTGGAGTACGTGATGTAGTAGTTAATAATATGGCATGAATGAGGACGCAAGTAGTCTACACCACACCACGAATCCTAGGGTAATTTTTTTTAGGTTGAGTGAAAATAAGTGTATGTTAGGTTGGACCCAAGGAAAGGTGTGTCAGATTTCCTACATATCCCATAATGATAAGGATATTGTCACATGATGATCTTGAATTACTATTTATCCTTATGCGGGGTGATGGGATTCTGTTGTACAGCTGCACCAGTGCGCACCCTACTAAAATGTCCAAGCCCACGTGATTCATGCTCAATGTGGGGAAAAATGATTATTGGTAGGATTTAACTTCCTATTTGACATGCATGGATGATTGTGGGATAAGAACTGAGTGTGTTGGAGTTCCACAAAAACAAGTTGGGGATGAAAAGTGTGAATTATGATTCCTGAGATATGGATTACAATGACAGAAGTGTGACAATAGATGATAACTCCTGACCATGATCAAAACACTATATCTGTTTTTTGTTAGCCAGAAATGGGGATAGTTAATTTAGGGGCATCAATTAACCATGGTTAAAACATGGGAATTCTCACAAATGTTGTCTATGGTCTTCATAGGCGTTGTCCCGAAACAGAAGGTTAGCCATGGCTGCATCCCTAATCCAACGTTAGCTACACTGAAAGTGGGAATCAAGTGAGGGGAAGGTAATTTCATCACATGGAATACTCGTGAAGGGGAAATCAGTGCAGATTCTCGGATGATGCCACATAGTAGCTTTGCCTTCCTAACGTGCCAATGTGAAATGAGGGAAATTATAATAGAATGTCAGAATTCCACATTGACATAAAGGAAAAGTATTTGAATCATTTGACCAATATTTGGGGCATCATGGGTTGTTGTGATGATGGATGATAGTTTTTGACCATATTTGAAACAAAACATTCATGTCATGTGATCCAAAATGGGAAAACAATATGAGAATTGATCGGCAACCTTATTCTAAATGTGGTACTTCTTTCAAATTATAATCCAAAATCCTTAGGGACTTTCGCCCAAAATGGAAGGAGAGCCCCAAGGCCTATAATCCATGTCATTTGTGGTCCTTTTGGATATAGAAGATGATGAAGTCCCCAAATAAAGGGGAACAACAAGTATAAATATCGGTGGAAACGTGTCTATGTAGAATCCAATAAACTCATCCCTAAACCAGATAGCTCCTGGACATACTGGATAACTGAAAAAGAGTGATTAGTGGTCCAATTCAATAAGAACCAACATAAAAATATTGTTGTATAACTAGGGTACGAAGAGTTCTTAATAGAAAGTGGTACGTTGAATGGTTTTTGAAAACCTGATGTGAGTGAGAAGATATGTCTATACCACTCCACACACCCTAATCCTGGGAAAACTCAGTCCCAGGGGACAATAAGAAAGGAAGGTTTCTATTAAATGGGGCTGGACCTGAATGCTAAATGATCGGGCATTCCTACGTATCCCATAAGGATAGGAATCAATCCATTAATAGTTCTTGGGGAAGCATTAAAGTTTTACTTCATGCGGTTAGCACGCTGATAGGAGAAAGGTATCTCAACGAGGGATGATTATTCCATGAAGAGTAACCCCCACGTGAATGACTACATAGATCCAAGGCCACACCGTACAATCCTAAATGATAACATGATATAGGGGCTTGAAAATTCCATGGGACCCAAGGCTATGAAGTCCCAGCTACTTCGTGGATTAACGTCTAGCGATAAAGACGTTGAGGGAGGGATGTCCCAAGGAGATGTATGCAAAATGGAAAAAATAGCCCGAAATGTACGAGGTAATAGAGTATAGTTCATACCGCACAATCCTGAGTTACAACATGGGCCATGGGACAAAACATTTCATGGGACTTGAGGGTGGGACACATGGTCGGGGTCCATGAATGATTGAAATTTTACAATCATGTAGGATAATGGATCGAGTGGCTTTAGATCCTTCAGTTAAGAAGGAACACATAGTATATAGTCATGTGGTAAAGTCAATGGTGGGTGACGGCCTAATAGGATGGGAACAGAAGATGAGGTTGTGATAATACTATACTATAGTTTGGATAGAAGCCCTCACTACACCATGTGTTTGAGGAGGTATCTTGCCCAGGGGGCTAGACCAAGGGAGTGATTTTAATCTTTTGGGATGGTCCTATGGATAAAATATCTGGTCTTTTATACATATCCAATAAGGATAGGAATCAATTCATACATAGTTCATAAAGGTGACATGTAGTATAACGTCATGTGGAGAGGATGTGGGAGGATTGAATAATGGGAAGGGGCATATGGTGTGATCTACATAATCCTTATATGAATGTGGTCTAAAGAATCCATCACTACACCTTGGGGGATTATCCAATATAATTACAAACATAGGGGGATAGTCAATGAAGAGAATATGGGGGCAGGACTCAAGATGACACATCTAATTGATCTTATGTATCCCATGAAGATGATAATAGGGACATACATTGCGTTTTAAGGTGCCATGTAGTTTAACGTCGTGCAGTGAGGATGCGAATAGATCTTAGTTTAAGGTCTTATAGTTCTGACCGGTTTACATTTTATCGTCATGGGGGATGTCAAAGAAGTTCAATGTCATGTTTCACCTAATAGTTTTAGATCTTGTAGGACTGTATAAAATTTAATATCATGTGGGACGACAAATAGTTTAATGTCATGCATGAGTTAATAGTATAAGGTCATGCATGACTACATATAGTTCAACATCCTTCATCACATATTCTCATGGAAAGTATTTCTTGAGGATGTTGCATTTGTTGGATGAGTTATATCCTCACCATCCATAGTAACTAGGGAGTATGTCCCATTGGGGTAAACCATGTGACTGATGAAATGTACTTCCCATTTGGGATCCAATTTGGGTGGTCACCATCATGTTATTATTGGTTATCTCAGGTTCAACACCAAGTGACCATGAAAGAAAGAGAGGATGAGAACTCTCTTGTTGAAATCTCTAGATATCATATTTTGATGCTTCTCCAGATTGTTCAGGTAACAATTATTGTTTTTTTCAGCCACCTCCAATTTTTCCAGACGAATTTCAGCCACCTTGTGTGGTTTCTATTAATTGTATACTGCTTTCTGGATTAAAGGAAACTAAATATTAATGGGTAGGACTTCCTACGTTCGATAAACCATTGATTTTGGGGTCACTTGTGTGGAATTTTGATTCATCGTCTAATAGGCCCAGAGTACATTGGTGAGCTTGTCAAGCCAACTATTTTTTCTCTGACCAACCATCTTCTACAAAATTTTAGAGAGGGACTTGTTAAATTCCTAGATCTCCCCATTGGCCTGCATATGATAGCGAGAGGCATCGTTCGAAAAAATGTTGTACTTGGCATACAAATTCTTCATTTTGGATTCATGAATGTTAGTGCCAATATCGTTTAGGACAATGTGAGGGACTCAGAACCGGTGAATGATATTGGAGCACATAATTTCCACAAAAGAATTATCCTTGCCTCTTTGAGTGGATTCCTCTACACACTTGTAAACTATTTCTATAGTAGTCAGGGTAAACCTTCACTGGCCAAATGTCATCGGTGGATAGGGTCCCATGATTTCGAGTCCCCAAGACACAATGTTCCAAGAGTACTTGTGAAGATTATCTAGAGGCCAATGCACAATGTTATCAGGTATTTGGAATCCATTACAAATCGTGAAAAATTAGATATAGTCATGGATCCTAGTGGAAAAAAATTGTAGTCTCTATATTTGGTGAGATAGTTTCAGTCCAGTCTGATGAGCCCCAGTGAAACCTGAATGAACCTCTTGAATGACCAGATAAATCTCTACTCCATGAATGAAATTGAAGAGCTATCCATAAAACCCATATTTATAGAGAATCTGCTAATGCCTAGGATCATTCTTTAGGGTAAACCATAAAGCATGGAGTCATATTCTCTCGAGATTGACCTAATCAACCAGTAGATTACCGTACAAGAAGATACTCATCCAATGGTGTCCTACAGTCAGGGTTACATCCAACACTGAGGTAAGGGGGCATAGATGTACTGACATTGAGGCGTCAGTGGTAAGGTTTCTTACTTATGGGATATCATTTTTGTCTGGAGTGACATCGGATAAAATTATTCAGGGAGCCAAATCAATAATCAAATCATCATGATCCTCCTCTGCAAGAGATGCAGCTAGGCTGGACAAGGCAACAGCTCGACTGTTATTGGATTGAGGGACATGGGTAACTTTTGGCCATGATGGGAACTATGCCATCAACTAGAGGGTACACTCCAATAGTGTTACAAGCTCTGGATTCCTGATGAAATTGTCATCATTGACTTTCTTGTTAACCAACTCAGAGTCCCCATTCACATGAAAATGGGGAATGTAGATTTCCAGGGCCAGCTCAAGACTGGTGATGAGAGCCTAATACTCTGCATCATTTTTGGTACAAACTTCTAATAGAATGAATGAATTTTAATAAACAGTTAGTGTTCATGTGATGAAGACGATACACAATACCACTATATTGATCCTAGGATCATTCAGTCTTCTGCTGGTTGGACTCCGAGAGACACCGTCAATGTGAATTTTACAACACGCAACGACTTGGTCTACCATGAGGATTTCCTCATTGAGAAAATGATGATATGAGTACTAGTCCTCAATATATTGATGGTTGGAAAGTAAGTATTCCAATTCATGTAATTTAATATCCTTCTGAGAAACAAACCTGATGTGAAACTTCTAGATAATCACCACCCACCGAGATAGATGGCCTATCAACATTTGGTTATTATGATTTTACATTAGTGGATCCACTCGGGACACCAGTTTAACCTCATGGTGCTATAAGTAATGTCACAATATCACTATTCTGAATACATGCACAAGGCGGATCTTCTTGATATAAGAGCATGTGGTTTCCATATCAATGAGAATGTAGCTAATATAGTAGAGACTATTCTACATTCCATCAAATTCTTATGGGTGAGAAGTGTGCCAAGAAATCTTTCTGGGGCATTCACATAATGGATCAGTGACTTTACAGAAATAGGAGGTATCAGTACCAGAGGATGGAGTAGATATTCCTGATTTCCTTATAAGCAGCCTATCATTCTTCATCCCTATGAGAAACAATAAAATTCTTCATTAGACAATAAAAGATGTTAAACATGCTGGAAAAATTTGTGATGAATCAGCGTATATCGGCTAACTGGGCTTGGATGCCTTGAAGCTCCAAAATGTTTCTCAGTTTAGACATCTGGCTGATGGACTTGTTATTTTCTTGATCGATCTTGATGCCTCAATATTTGGCAACGAATACGAGAAACATTCTAGAGTTTACTCGGAAGGTGCATGTCTAGGGGTTCATCTTCATATGACGATATTGGATGGATCTGAACACTTTTCCATGATTTCTTAGATGTACCAGAGTTTCTAATAATTATCCACTATATCATCCATGTATAATTCCCCCAATGTCTGTGGGATCGGCATAAATATATGATGCATTGCAGGCTGATAGGTGGAACCTAGATTTTTTAAACATAAGGGCATTAGTTTTTAACATAAAGCACCTTCTGGTGCCCAGAAAGCCATAGAATCCTCATCCTAAGGGGACACTCAAATCTGTTTATACCCTTAATACCCATTCATGAAAGAGAGATTCTGGAATCTAGTGGTAGCCTCAATCAACATCTCCATCGCTTGAATGGGACATTCATCCTTCGGATAGTGGACGTGGAGATCATTGAAGTCAATAGAGACTATGATCTTCCTATTATTCATCCTTATGTGCACAATTTTGGATAATCATATGCGGTACTGGAAATCCCGGATAATGGTAAATATTAGGAGCTTATCAACTTCGTCCTTACCATGACACAGTGAGAAGGTAGCAGCTTTTTGGGAGGAAATTTTAACCCGTGATGATTCACGGGAAGACTGAGGTTGTCGAATGTGGCATGAGGGTCTTGTCCTAGCATATTAGCATAACATAAAGGGAATATGTCATTATGCTACTTCAGGAATTCCAGGTACTTCGGTCGCTCCACAGCAGGCATACCAACACTAATCAAGGGGGGTTTCAAATCTTCCTCCCTTCTGAGGTTCACCTATACCAATTCATTAACAGTGGTAGGGACAACCTCTTGAAAATCTTGATGATAATCCTATAAATAAACTTATTCACTCATGGTGGAGGGATCATATAAGGGAGGAGTTTACACTGAGTCAACTAATCTCGATCGTACACTAGTTCAAGAATGTGTTGTGATAGACATTGCATCGAGGGACTCATATGTTGTTGAAACCCTAGAAATGTAGGGTGTTGATCCAATCTCGTCCAGTCTTTAAACCAGGGGAGATGTTTGAAAATATTGATGTAATAATGGAACTTCGGGTTGAGATATTTTATCCCAGCCTGGAAAAACAAAAATTTATTCCTTATTGTCGTGGAAATGGGGTGGATATCCTGATACCTTATGGGAGTTGGGGCACCAAAATCAAATGGGCCTGATTCATTTTGGAATATGAGGTATTATTCTGATGTTTCATAGACTTGGTAATGTTATTCCCCCACATTAAAGATCCAAAAAACATTCCCCCCAATCGTTAGTCTTGGTATCCAATCGATGGATCAGGAAGATGTAGGCATCATCTAGGCATGTCCACGGGTTGGTCATATCCATAACGGTCACAACATTGCTAGCATGCATCTTTTCGTATTTACTCTTGTATTATGTTTCATCCAGGTAGAGGGATTCAGATGAGGAAAAGGATTACATGACACCATGGAGTAATCTTACTCGACATTTAAGGGAGTATTTTAGTCATTGGTGATATGATGAATGGATTGTTGTGTGTAGCTAGATCCATGGTATACCCTTCAATGAATTGTAAATGGTGTCCTACAAAACATCCAATAAATCAGTTCTGGAAACTAGACAACCAAACTGGGTTTTTAGGATAATATTGCTGACTGTTTTATGTTTTCCCTACAATATCCTTGGATTTTGAAGTCATATGGAATTAGGTCATCCTCGGATAGCCCCATCTTACAGAGTTTACGTGATTGGATGAGGTTCATCTGAGAGCATGTGTTGGAAAAACATCAATGAAAATTAATTCCATTAAAGTTGATAATGATTTAGAGTAGGAGGATGTTCCCATGTATTGGTGAGTCATCATATTCTCTAACGAAAGAGAAAATGGCCATAAATTCTATGTGTTTAGTCACCCCATCCAGGGAGAATTCTTTGGCTGCTACCTCTGTCTCGGACTAGATTTGGCATCTTAATTGTTCATCAAGGGATACACGCATGTCTTCCAATGAAATAAGATCCTAGAGGTTGGAGAGTCTAACGATAATGATAGTGAGATGCTTTACAACATCTTACTTATGGGAAAGTGTGAGATTCGGATTCCAGGAAGTCGTTCTGCATCAGCAGATATAACTGGCCATTTTTAATGAAATGACAGCTGACTAGATCTGCGAATGATCCATTGTGTGCTAGTAGATGATTATGGATTTACCATTGGATGTTCTTGAGATGGCTGAGGCCAGACCGTAAAAAGGTGGTGCTGACCACTACACGATTGTGGTGGATCGACCTGATCGTTTAACACAAATGGAGCCGAAGGTGGATTTGATGACACCAAATGGGATGACTACGCATTCTGAGATTTGTGATGGGTCTAAGGTCTAGTTTCAGTGTCTTTCCCAGCATGGCTGAAAGCATTAACTGAAGAATTCCATCAAATCGTATTACCAAGACCCCATAGATGATAGCAACGAATGGGGATGTTGTGATGATCTGTCTAGATCTCCTAATCATCTGAAATCATTTATAAATTTACCATCTCATGGTTTTATCCAAGGCATAGTCTTTGGTGTCATATGAAGAATCCCCCACCACTGGAGGGACTATGGAAGTCATTTTCAACTCTAGAGAAATGAAGTCTATGAGAGTATAGGTTGCCAATGGCATTGTTGGGGGGCTCTGTTTCCCCTTACGTTGCCAATTCCTACACTTCTAGGGAGAGGAAGGATGAGATGATGATGTATAAGTAGTAGCTTCCGTTGAAACATCAGCTTCATGAAGAATCGGGTTGAATCAGACATGCACAGACAATACCATGGCCATGGGAGACCACGTTATGGGTCATCCAGTCGTCATACTTCTTGGACATACGGTTAGGAGCATGATGCCACTCACCTTCGCTGTCACTACCGCTATCAGGCATCATGAACACACACTCCACTAATGCAAGAGATAGGCCTATCCTGACTATGTTGTTTTCAACCTTGTCAAAAATATAGTAGTTAAACACATAACACTATTTGAGGGTGTGCCCCAGGATCTGGTGAAAGGGATTTTAATTGGGGTGACTAGTTAGATACACATCTTTGGGCCTCCTGAACTACAGCTACCACAAGGGTCCCTATTACATGGTGCTTCAAATATAACCGAGGACCTGGTCCTCTTTGAAATATTAGGTTTGGTTTCAACAATCTGGGTAGGGGCTCTAGGATCCTTGCCTTGATGGTGTTCTGGACGATCCTATTAAGGAGGAAGAACATGATTATCACTTCTAGGTTGTAGTGTAACATTATACAGGGGCGACTGCCAATTATGTGGTGAATGCTAATGGGACAGAGGCGACGCCTCCTGTGGTAGGACACTTCGAGGCTATAGAGGCATCTCCACCAGTAATAATCCCCCATCTATGGGGGGATCTTCTTTGGCCACGATGATAGTCTTAGAATTAGTGGCCCTTCCCTCGGGAATTTCAATAGGAAACAAACAATGTATTTTGGTCTACTAGAAGGCTTATTCTAGTCGCTAGGTCTAATCAGGGATGTCTCAAAATCCCTCAGTGTAATTATGGGGTGATCAGAGAGGGGAAAAGTTCTATCTTGAAATTCACCACACACATTGTCAGAAGATGCTCCTGAGTTAGTGGCATGTCAATAGAGTATGGGAACCCTTTCCACAATGAAGAAAAGTTCGCGTCATGCATGTCAGGCCTCTGCATTAACATGAAGAGGTCTGAAAAACACATATTTTCAGTGGTAAAACTAAATTGGAAATGAAATTACCTACTAAGATCATCCAAGGAGGCTATAAACAAAATTGGTAGCTGGAAAATACTAGAAAAATGTAGGCCATTCCAATTTCTATAGAAAACACCAATGCTTGGTGGCCTCTTGTTGTTCTGGTGTTCCCATCAGGGGAGAACACATTGAGATGATGTGGGCTAGGTGCTATAGAAAGACACATGTTCCATTGAAGGCAGAGAATGTGGGATTTCCAAAAATTGGGGGTTCTAGAATATCATCAACCCATGATGGATACAGATTTCCATTAGACAGGATTTACACCTATCTAGTAACCAATGCCTCAAGGCGATCAATGAGTGCCACTATCAAATCATATGGGTGGGGGTTATTACCTTGACAAGGATCCCTGACCACCAGCACATTGGCTGGTTCATCAACATGATAATCAGACCCAACAACATGTGGAGCAGCTAGTGGTGTGACATGTGGATCAGTTGGGGGAAACTGAGTTGTGTCCCGAGGATTATTACGCCACACTAGTGGATATGGAGACACATAACACACCATCATTCCATAAGTTCTGGCATCCATCATGTCTAAGTGGGTAGGATGGTCACGGTTACAAGAGGCAAATCACTAATGGAATGTTGTGCATGCCCCTGCTTCCCTAGCTGTGGATCACTGTAATCTGGTCATCGCTCCACATCGCGCTTATCAAGGAGGTCGTCAACCATCTTATTGTGTTCCCCGTGCTATTGATGCCATGTGAATTTATTGGGATCATCTTCTGCCTTCTGCACTGAGCCATACGTGTTGAAGGGTTTGATGTCACTTATGTTTTCTTTTCCCTTGTTAGGATTCTGGTTGAGGACTAATGTCTCCGTGGTCATGGGCAGACCCAGTAGATTTCTCTACTAGCATATAACCCTCCCCGATGTATCTAATAACATTGGCACCTCTCTAGGGGGGAGGTCCTAGTCAAGGAGCTCCATCTCGTTCTACCCCTCTAATAGGTCGACCATGTTATCCTCAAACCTTCTCTAAGGAATACCATTAATGTCAACATTTGATAAGGGATAGCGCCAAATAGGATTGAAATTAAGATTCGTATACTTCCCCCAGCTGCTGATTTGCACGTGGCTGAAGCCCCATTGATGATTTTGAAAAGCGCTCTGATTCTAGGGACAAATCATTGTTGGAGGGACCAAAGGAGACTGGGAAAATCACGGCACTAAGCCAGAGGGGGCATAGCCAAGTCAGCCTTATGACACTGCTGGACAATGTCCTCAAAGTGTGTCTGAATTTTATGGTAACCCCCTCATTGATGAGAATGATAGAAATGTGTAACCCATAGGGTTTGGAGAAAACCACAAACATTCTACTTGGTAAGAGATTCTAGGGAAGTGAAATTTGATGTTTATACTGGCCAAAACAACCCCGCAAATTGGTTCATCCCATGGATTTACCACATGCTCCTTGGCGTGGACTCATATTCCGGCCCTTGGATTCCCCGTTTGTTGACTGCATGTGGATGTGGAACCAGTAGTGGTACTGAAGCTGAACATTGGGATGGAAGGCTGGTCGGTGGAGAATATTTTGAGCATGCTAGAAAACTACCACCTCTCGGGCTATCATTAGAATAGTGCAGTGACCTACCCACCACATCGCGATATGATAGGCTGGATACCACTGTTTCTTGAGCAAGGACTATGGCCACTGGTAGTGGACCATCCTACTTCTCATCTACCATCAGTGCCCAGAATAGATCTCCACGATCTCTGGTTGAGTTAGTAAGTTCTCATGGTGATGATGGTGGCGATTCCCCAGATAGACTGTGGAAGGACACCAAATAGTCAATTTCCTAGATGTACCTACAGAGGGAGGCAGGGATTCGATGGACCTCACATTCCAGAAGTATGAGGTTGATACACCTCAGTAATGCACTATCACATGACGCGGAGGATCGAGGTGAGGGATCTATTGGAAAATCATCTTCCACTTCAGAATAAGAGATGAAAAGTGGCTTAATTATAGTTTGAAAATTCCCAACCATCATCTTATGGAATCGACTACCGCCCTCCTAAATCGAACTGGTTCTTCAGGATAGGGTTTTTTTCTTGGCACGAGGGGGGCCTTCGGCTGATCTTGTGTTGGAGCGGAGAGGGATTCTTCATGATTGATCTGTGGTGAGAGGACCACTCGTGAGTATATCAAAGGTAGCATGGGGATGAAATCTATGACCACTAGATGATTCATGATGGTGATCACTGCGAGAAGTGCTAGAGTGGGTAGGACCTCTATGAGAGCTTTTGGGAGTTTGGGCAGTGCAACCACGCTTGTCTCCTATAGCAGTACAGTATGAGGATGGACTTCATACTTGAAATTATGAAAATGTGTAGGGCCTCCAAGTCGGGTGTCGAAGAAGTGAGGAAGCCCTTCAGCTCTATAATTACCATATCAAAGAATACCTTCATCGGTTGTGATATGGACATGGGGAAGACCTCCGTGTAGGTTGTTGACCCAGTGGGAAGCATCTTCATATTGGAGACCTGTAATAGGAGGAACATCTATGTACCTAAGGATGCGGGTATGAGGGAACCCATTATGCTGGACATCAGTGCAGTGGAGGAGACCCTCGCTCGGTTCGATTGTAGCATGGTGGATGCCTCAACGCCGAGAATAGGGGTGGGAAGCTCCCATGTTCTCATTGGTGGAGGCACGGGGATGTTCTCAGTGTGGTATATCAATGCCTTGGGTTTCCCACAATGGATACCACATGTGTCGGCGAAAAAGATAGTTGACCCAACCTACCCATTGGCTGGTTGGGGCCTCGATCTTTGTTGGTCATACAAATGCACCAACTATGTATGAATATGAGATTGATGGTATAAATCGGAAATTTCACATGACACAATATCAATTGATGATGGGTCCCCTTTGTGGGAATCCTCCACCGCATGTTCTTGTTGTGGCGTCGAGTTAACTAGGTCGGGGCAGGAGGCGTAGGTGATGAATTACCTTATCCTAGAACTATGGTGTTAGCTTGCTGCACTGGCATGGCCTGGTGGTAACCCTCAGTTGTAGCCCAATGGACGAGACTATAGTAGGGATGGCCATGGCGCCCCACACCTCTTTGGCATAGAGGAGGGGGTCATCATATCGCCCCAGGGAGATGCTCTCAAAATGATAAATGGTCAGAGTGGGGAGTAGCAGCTCCCTGTGCAGCCCATGGGGGAGGTGGGGGCTATGGGGAATGGAAGCCTCAAGTTCCCATCAGGCCATATTCTTGGTTTGGATAATCTCCTATTCCACATATCAGCACAGGAGGTCATTTATCATCCTTCACTGAACAATTTTAGATGGGGAGATGGGGATTTGGCACCCAACGGCCGTGAACGTTGAGGACTTTATGGAAGGTATGAGGCCATGTGGGATTTCCACGTTGTCAGTACCATTTCACCTGCATCGAAGTGCGGGCATCGATCAGTTTTAAGTTACAACAACTTGGGTCCTTGAAGGCATGGAGATTAAACCCTTACTGATGGAAAATGGAAATTGACATCCAATGAATGAGAAACATTTTTTCTTCCATGGTTAGTATGAGGGATCCACGCTGACAATGTCATAGACCGGGATATCGAACATTTCAGTACCCCAATTTCTGGGGAGTTTCATGCCATACCCACAATTTTCTTGGTGGGACTTGGTGTCAGAAACATATATCTGGTGACAGACTTATCCACTGATGTCTCAAATGGTACTAATATCCAAATTTTAATGAATAATTTCATGTTAGTTTTACAATTTTTGTTTTTGATGATTTCAATGGGGCCCACATCTGGCTGTTGAAGATGCACTGATTGTGTGTCGCCCCACATTCCCTCTTTCCAATGGTGGGAATCAACAGTCACTTATTCTAGGATGATTCCTCCTTGATCGAAACGGGATGATGGTATGTTAGTTAATCCTTCGGTGGATTCCTCTTCAGAGTTCGTCACCTAGTCTAGGTTTGGCTCATTGACTTAAAAAGTTGATCGCAAAACTCTTCCCAGTGGCATGTCTTCAGGGACACTGTTTAATTACACTACATTAGTCAGGACATTTCAAAGGGTCAATTCAGGGAAGCAACCTTCAGTTAGGGGAGTAGTCATGTTGTACATTGCTGGCATGTCTGGACGATTGAACACTGATGAATCTCAGTTTCATACCCTTATTATAATGTATCTTAAGGGAAAGAAAGCATGTGGCATCCCACGTCAAGTGTAGGGAATTATATTCCATGGGAATGTCTCTAAGGGTTTCCTCGGCTTCCAATGAATAACATAGGGTATGTTGTGGGTTTAACGTCTAGAAGAAATGTATAAGACTAATCAAAACATTGTCAGATGTTGATAAGATGGGTGCAGTCCCCAGAGGGAACACTGATGTTGGGGTTAACGCATGGTTAGTTACCAGATTGTTGCTATGAGCTGTAAAAATGTGGGTGACATAATCTCAATGGGATGGGGTGGGCTAGGTATAAATCAGGATGGATATGTATTATTGAGATTAGTGGATGGAGAATGATATGGAACCGACGTGAGGAAGATAGAGATGTTGGTATTGATCCTCAAAGAGACTTACTATGTATCCCTATGGAAGGGAATCAATGTACAAATAGTTCAGTGGGGCGATATGACACCTAAGAAGGTGACCCTTGAAAATGGACCCATGGAGGGGACTTGGAAGATGTGGAACCTCCTGGTCAGGGAATGACCTTCCCGAAACACATCTGCATGAGGGAGGGAGGCCACATTGGGACATGAGTGATGGTATTGAACCTTAGGGACAATTCCAACGTGTCCCCATGGATGAGAATAAATGTAAATATAGTTCAGGGTGAGGGAATAGGATCAGGGTATATAAATAGGATAATGATCCAACGATATGTTCGGGCTTACATGTGACTAGAAGATCAAGATGATCTTACGCCACTGGGATGGACAATTGAGGTGGGCCCTATCAATAGGGACTACAATGTCTTACCGCTGATGGGGAGTCACAACGGCTTACCACTATATGTGGGTCACAAAAAACTACCCCTAGATGGGGATCAAAAGACCATACCACTTGATGGGATCACAACGGCTTACTACTAGATGGGATGACAACAACTTAATTCTTATTGAGAGAAACAATGGCATACATGGGATTTGTGAGACACAACGTCTTACCACTAAATTGGGTGACACAACAACATACTGTTGGATGGGAGACAAAATATATTCCCACTAATTTGGGATACCCAATGGCATACTACTGATTCAAAAGACACAAATTCTTACCACTAATTTGGGAGACACAACAACTTTGTGCTAATTTGGGAGACACAAGGGAAAACTTCAGATTTGGGATTTGACCTCAAGGAGGCTTCATACATAACATGTCATGGAAAGGATCAATATCCATGTAGTTCCAATGGGTATAGTTTATTGTTATGAAGTACAGGAATGGGAATACATTTTAACACCATGTAGGACGTGGATGAACCGATGATAAGTGGTTGGGACCGAAGGGTGTTGGACTTGAACCTCAAGGAGAATTCCTATATACCCTACTTTGGCTAGGATCAATGTCCACATGGTTCCGGATGGTTTGGTAAATGGACGTCAAGGGGTCGAAACTGATAGAGGAATTGTGCTTTATCTTTGGGGAGGCTTCCTATGTACGCTGCCTTGGAAAGGATCAAAGTCCACGTAGTTCGGGAGTGGCACATGGGGATTATGCACTAAGCCAGTCTAGGATGGTTTTCATGATCAATGATTATTCTAAGCCCACATGTGTCATTATCTGTGTGGGAAACAATATGCATTGATGACCTGAAGATCACGTCACAAAAGGTTCATATAAGGTAAATAAAGTGGGTATTACAATTGGTTAGATACCCAAAGTGGAAATAGGGGCTTACCCATAGCTAGCATCCCAGGGAGATGGATATTGGGACTTACACCAAGATGGTGGCCTGATGGAAACAAATCCAGGAGGGAGGGGGAAAGGGTAGCAATGATTCATGTGGCCATTTCCCTTATAGTCTTTGGAACTGAAGAATAATGGAGGAACATTGGTGCTTCCTCCTATATGTAAAAATTGTGGCTTTAACCATGATGGGTTTCGGTCCCTACGGACTTGTGCCACTCTAGTAAAGAGTATCTCACTCTATGTAGAGATGATATCACTATAGTGGAGATGAGAAGGCATAAGGAATGTACGATATGGGGCACCCCACATATATTTCATGGGTTGAGGAAACAGTTTAACGTCATGTGCTGAGGACGATGGTGCTTGGAAGTTTAACATCCTGGAGCTCAGAAAAGGTGGGTTTACTTGACAGCCCTAGGACTTACATAACTAACACACTTTAACCAATGGTGAAGAAAGGAACCTACAATTTCATGTTGAGGAGATGTTTTGGAGTGATATATTCAGAGGCTCATGACAGAGTGGCGATGCAAAGAAGTGGTTGTCCTTACGTGCCTTTGTGAAAAAGCATGAGTATAAGAAACACAACGTGAAGAACTACCCAAGGTAATTTTAAATGACTTCGTATGAACTTTCAGGGTTATACGGGAGAAGGATGTGTAAAATAAATGTTTTTTGTGAGAGATGTTCCCAATGATGGTTCCCTGGATAGCGACTTTGAAAACGTCTTAAAGGGAATACAAAAAGAGAAGTGCATTCACATAAAGGATGTGGTTTTCTCACAATAGGCACACAAATAGTAGACAGTTGTGCACAAAAGTCATGGATGAGAGAAAAATAAAGAATACAAACAAATGGAAGAGGTTGTTTCCCAAGGGGGGAAGATATTTTTTCAAGCATGTGAAGAGGTTTTTGCGCAAAGGGTCCAACGCAAAAGAAGGTGTGCAAGGGTCAAGCTCTAGTGGTCCTGGAAGAAGGTGGACACTAAGATATCTGTCACATTAAATACCATAAATGGAATTCATATTTTTTATGTGTAGAGGTGTATTCTTTGAAGGGGAGATGGTTCGTATTCTTCTGCTGCCAGAATTATGGGTGCACATTGATTTATAGGCAATCGAGGGCCGTATGTGCACAAAGAATTCGGCCTTTGTGGAAAAAACTGACCCAGGGCTAGTGTCATGGAAGATCCCATGGTGTCACCAAAAACCCGCTCATTTCGCAACCGTTTTCCATTCAAGGAAGCAGTTTTCCACGCATCCTTTCGGTTTTCTGTGAAGATTTCCAATTTTTCCCATAGCCTTTGGGATCTTCCCAGAATCGGTTTTCAGGTCAAATTATGACTCCTTTTTATTCAAGGATGATTTCATGAGAACTTTAGTGGATTTTGGAACCTATAATATGACAAAGAATATTTTTGGGGACCAATAAATGATGAGAAAAAGTTAAACCCACCACCAATGATCGCTTCCCATGAATAGAAAGTAGTGGTTATTAGTACATTATATAAGGATGTCATGGTGCAATCAGTGAATTCCCTAGAAAACAACCCAATATGCATTGTCTTTTCTATACATGAATCATACTCTCCACTGACTAGTTCTCTGTGACAATTTACTTATTCAGGGAAGTTACAGGTCCTGAAACGTCCCTCATTCGAATAGTGTGGCAACCAATGGATGGATCCTAGGAAGATGTTATTTTCTTCCACTAAACCATAGGGACGACTATTTTCCATATATTTAATTAATGGTTAGCTTACCCAAAAATTCCGGAACACTTCTACAATATTGTCTAGTTGTGCAACAAAATTGAGTTGGCTGCACTTTCTATTGCTAATAATCATGCACCTTTTGGTTATCATCATAACCTCCATCAATGATGTGTTCAGAGCTTCATAGTGCTCTGTAGAGTTATTAAGAAGGAATATCCACATGCACAAATTTGTGGTTGGGGGCACTACAAAGTCATGAATTTTAGAAAAATCCTACAACAACCCGGTTCACCCAGTGATATCTATGATATTTTTAACCCCCGACCCTACTTACACAGAGTCAGTGAAATATTAAAAACATTGGTATGATCACAAGATATCATGACTCCAAAGTCTGATTAGTTTATTAGCCTTGGAAATAAAAGAAACATAAATGAGATTTACATTACATTATGAAAGGAAAAAAACATTGTATCTACTATAGAAACACTCAAAAACAATAGACTATCCCAGAAGGTCAATCATAATATTCTTCTTCAAATCATGGTAAAAATAAAATATAAGAAAGGGGTGAGATCAGATGATCATAAAGGATACTAATATATTAGAAACAATCATAAATATACACAAAAATTTATAAAAATGAATAAGAATAAAAAAAATCCTTGTAAACATAAACATCATCATAATATAGCAAAGATAAATCAAATAATTCCATTAACTTATCCACATGTATATTCTACTAGTCGAATAATCACATTTACTATCAATAGCCAATTTCATAATGATGTAATTCATAATGTCAGACATAATTTCCACATAGTCAAGGCCTTGTTCCAAGAATACAAATAAGATATTGTCAAGGCCTTGTTTCAAGACACTAGTTTGTCTCACGAATCCTACCAATAAAATCGAAGAACTATAGTGGGATCCACCCATCACATACTATGTCTAATGCATTCATCATATGAAAATGGTGTAACATAACATAAACTTTCATATTAAACCTATAATATAATATATTAATATATTAACCATAAACCATCAATTGTATATAAATAACACATCCATAGTCAAATATATCATAAAATCTTTGAATACAATATGGATGATTTTATCATAATAAATCAACTTCAAAGAAGTGTAAAATCAATCAAAGGATGTTGACATCGATGAAATAAAAAATATTTGAGATAAATACCTATATCTATTTTGAAATTATTTAAAATTCATGTAATTATAAAATAAAACATTTATTTTTAAAATCTATATATAATAATGTAAAGGATGATTTGAAGGTGATATAATGGTAGAAAATAGCTGCACCCAAAATATATGTTAAAAAATATTCTGACCATTATTATTATAAAAGGACTTAGAGTATCTTGTTTTAAAAATTACCAAAAGTTTAATTTCAAACAATTTTATAAAATTTAAAACAATAGTATAAATGAATTCAATAAATATTACAATAACTAGTTAAAAACATTTTGATTTTTTATGGAACATGGATATGGATGATTAGGATGTCCCAGTAGATACAAACATATAAACAACCTCTTATAATAATAAGAATGTAAAATTAAATATTAAAGTATATTATTCCATATATGAGGGTATGTTAAACTCTTTTATAATGGATAAATCATTGTTATCAGATTATACAAGAACTACGTACCTAAATATGATAACATATGTGATCTTCTAATATTACATTTGTAATTATATTTTAGTGGTATCATTGTTTCGAGTGTTGACTAATTCATTTATCTTTATATGTTATGTTACGTAAGTCATGTTACTAATGGATATGATTTTATTTATTCATATAAAAAATTATATTATGTTCTTAGACATTATTTTTAATCATAAAATGAAAATTAATATTGAATGGTCATGATGGGGAATGAATCTCGTCGCGTTCGTGGAGACAGAAATCCGTATGTACGCACGAGCGACAATAGCATTCAATTGAAGGTGAAATCATATATAATTAGATGCTAGATCACATATAAATAATTCATAACATGCTATATTTGTTATTTAAATCACCTATACATCAGTATTGTAACTATCTAAAAATGATGTATTGAATAGAAACTACACCACAACGTGGTGATGGTAAGCCGTACATATGCATGTATAGTGACCTTTTCATTCATACGACAGATAGAGTATTGAATATGGTGGTAAAATTTTTATAATAACATTATATTTTTTATATGGTAATGGATAAGTTTTTTATGGAAACAACAAAGAAAAAGGAATTAGATTAATAAGATAAATTTGAAAGAGGTTATGAGATTATTACCTCTTCTTTGGGTGCTTCTTTTTGATTTGATAAACAGGGATCCATAGGATGGCTTTATGATAAAATGAATGAGTCTAGGATGATGTGAGGGTTGTTGGGAAGATATTTGAGAAGTGTTTGTGTGACAGAAATGGATTTTTAGGGGTTATTTTTAGAGAAGGGGAAGTTCCATTTTATAAGAGAGGTGAGGTGCACCATAGGAAAATCATGAAATATTATTTTATAATAAAATCATTTTCAGTTTCTAATGGCTCTAAAAAGATTTATTTCAAGGATATGGTGGATATCGGTCGAATGAATCTGTGCCTATATGTTTTATATAGGTTTAGGTCACCATATTAACCTTATCTTTTATATTTAACTATTAGTTAAATAGATTGACATTTATCCCATCTCATTGGATTTTTATATTATATTTTTAATAAACGTACTATAAACTACAAGAGAAGCCCAACTGGTTCATTATTGACATATCTAACATCATATAAGTCTTTTTGTGGATCCTTAGATTTTTAGGATTATTCTATCATTTAATAAAATAGTATTTTTTTTTAAAAACTCATTTATGTCAATTTTGGCACTATTTAGTATTTAATTTTTTTTAATAGTCATAAAAACATTTTGTCTACGAAAAAAACATATTTAATTACCCTTAACATGTCATATTAACATAGAAAATTAATAGAATGCATCCATAGTTTAAAATTTCATTTATTAGGAAAATAGTAATATCAATTATTTTAATCATTCATTAATAAGGTAATTACTACATCATCAATGTGTCATAAATAAATTTTATTGTATAATGAATAAAAATTATATATAAAATACTATTATGTAGGAAATATTTTCAGATTTCTATGGAATTTTTATAGTATAATTTTTTTTCAGTATGTTCCAATATTAAATTTTTTTTTGGAAAATTTGAATTTAGCACTTTTAACTCGTCTTTATATAAAATAATAATAAATTTCCTCCTCTAATCTAAGTAGATCGAAGTGGTAATATTTTATTAATAAGGTTTATTATGGTTTCTATACAGTTATCCAATAGAATTAGAACATGTGTGAGGGTAGTTATAATATCATTTTTACCTTTAATTACTCTATTTACTTTTAACTGTGGTAAATAAAAGTAAAAAGTTACTATTCATCAAAAATTAGTTTCATCTCATTTTACCACATTTTTCATAATAATGTCAACCATGTATCTTGGATTTTTGAAATTAAATTTACAGAAGTGGTAAAAATTATGATTAATGAAATATTGAAAATGTGCCTATAAGTTGGGTAAAAGAGGGTAAAAAGATTAATAAAATTTTATACATATAATCTTATTAAAAAATGACCTGAATGAATTGAATTGAACTTGTATAGGTATTATGTATCTATTTTTACATAAAATAAATTTAAATAAAATATATAATTATTTAAATAAAAAGTTGATTTTAAACAACAACACGTTTTTTTTCACTATTTATCATAATTTCTATGTTATGAATAATATTATATAACTTATAAAAACTCAGGTTTCATAAAAAATGATGTGAATTTTTTGGATACTACGTATTGAAAATTGAAAATAAGCACCAATTGGATATAAAATGAAATTAAAAATTTTTATTCTTCAAAAACTGTTTTACATTAACAAACATAGTTAATTAAAATTAGTTAATTATTTTAATGGAATATATATGTCATATAATCAATAGAATATTTTTCTTATTCATACCTTTGGTTTTAAAAAATATGATAAGAATAAACAGTATTTTACACATAAAACCCAATATTTTTGTTATGGAAATTTTAATTCCTTTTAATGGAGAACCAATTTTAAATGTGAATTTTGAATCATTTATTTATTTAATATGTTAAAATTAAATTTATTTTTAAATATAAATATAATAATTAGGTTAGGATGAATGTTTGTTTATATTTTTATGAAACATTTCATTTTTAATGAACAATACCAAATTATGAATCTTGGTTCAAAACAGATTCTTCAACTACTTTTTTTGTAAGTGTAAATAATACTAATAATATAATTTGATGTATAATTATATCATATTTAATTATGTTGATATAATTTATATAATTTGAATAAATTTCACATTGAAATTGACTATAAAAACATAACAAACATTCCGACATTTTTACATTAATACCCTACATTGTCATCCCGCCTATGAGATTAAATTTAAATTTATTTATACCACATCAATAATCATATTTTATAAAAATGTATTCGATATTTAAATTAAGATTTATTTATAATTTATATTAATTTTGACTTAGTTTTCATGAAAACAATATTTGTGAAGTCAATAAATATTAATTACAACGGTTAAGATAAAATTATATCACATATGGGACTAAACATTAATTATAATAGAATAAATTACATATATACATATAAAAGAGACAATTTATCTAATTATTTAAAACCTAACCTCACTTTTATATATTATGGATCATCTTTCAATCCACTTTGAACATGGAAAACGTTCAATAGATCATTTTTCAATATATTACAAAAGTTTCACCCCTCCACAACTATAAAAGGATCACTTTTCCCCCCACATCCTCAAACCTACAAATAATCTTTTTATAAACTAATATATTACCAAATATCACAAAAATATCCTTAAACACTTCCTATATTCATCTCGTATAAAGGAAATCAATCCAAGATAACCTTATGGTGAAAACCTAAAATAGTTTCCTAGTTTTATTTCAATTATCCATACCATAAAATATTCATATATTCTTATCATATAACAAAAAATTAAAATAAATATACTAGTAAGTTTTTATTCTAGGGGTTGAACATAAAATAACACATAATTTCATCTATATGGTAAAAGACATATTCTTTCTATATACAGAGAAATGTTGCCTCATGAAATGATGATTGGTGATTTTTCTATTAGCTCCTCTAATTGTGGCCATTATAAAAAAAAGTATATGAATATATGTTATATATGATATTTTTTATGCCATTAATCGTCCTAAATTATTTTACAAACATATATCCTTGTACATATAATTTTGAGAAAAAATGATAACATTATTTGGGGAAGAGTGGATTACTACCCTCTGAAAGCGACATGATTCATACACACTATGCCTGAATCGTATAAATGATGGCCTTAATTAAACATACATGAATGAAAAAAACTCTATATTTCATTAATTATATAATTAAATTTATGGTAATATAATATATATCATTATCATCATTACCATTTCATACACTTAATAAGTGTTAACGTTATTTGTGGATGTGTGGATTACCACCTCCTCGACCTGACGTGATTCCTTTTTTATATCAATAATTATATATATAATTATATATGATTAAATAAAAAATTATTTAAGATATAAGTTTCATTATATAATGATATTTTTTCACTTACCTTCGTTCCATAACAATCATTGAGAAATAATAATTCTATGTGTGCGTACGTACGACATACCACATCCATGATTTTAACATTGATTAATTTTTATAAAACCATATTTTATGAATGATTATAAAAGTATAATTGAGTTATAAATATGATAATAATATAATTATTATTATTCTAGAAATGTTAAATAATAATACATTTCACCATATTTGACCTCCAATGTTATACTTGACACATAAAATAAATACGTTGAAAACAACCTACGTAAATTTAATTGTTTAAGTAGTTGTATAATACACGGTAATCTGTGAAATATAAGTAATTATTAAAAATAAAAATTTTTCCAATGAGGTATAAATTAACATAAGTTTATTAGATAGTATGTTAAATGACGTTCACCTAAAATGAATCTCATCGTAACCTAGTACACAAAAATAGGCCTTATTGCACACCTAGTTTGATACTCCTGATGGATATTCTGAATATATTTCATATTTTCCTTACAAAACATTATGAGGGATTTTTTAAATCCATTAAATTGGTTATACATATGGTTTTTAGGATTGAAGATATTGTTTCGGGATTAGAAATCATAAAATGATATTAAGGATAAGCATTAGAACATGGAAGGACCTATGTAGAAGTAAATGGATGATGTATTTATGTATTGAAGTTCCATTTGAATCCATAGTTAAAAAGTGTATATAGTGAATACTGTTATTTCAAGGGTTTGAATCATATGTATTATGGAAATTATATTTTGTAAAAGGATCACTTATAAGTTGGGTGCCAAACATTCAAATCCCACTAGACAGTTGGTCTTGAAGACATTACCAAAGGATGATAACTGTTTCATTACAACCACTATCTTACACAATATATTGGTTAAAGTTTCATTGTTTTTTTATAGAATTTGATAAATAAATGATAACAGTGAACCCATATTATCTTGTTTGATAATTCAAGACTAATCGATGAATCATATTGGTTCTAGAAGGTAGTTAAAGACTAATAATTACACTTTTCACTCTTCTACAATACATGATATCATTTGGAAATGTATTCTTGTACTTATGCATCAATATTATCTTATGAATTAATTTCAAAATAGATTTAAGAAAAAACAACATATTAAATGTTGTTTATAGAAATATTTCAATTTATTAAATCTCAATACATCCTTTGGTAGTAAATTAATTTTTCCACATGAGACAAATGATCTACGAAAAAAATGTTTTTCAAATGACATAGATTTTATTGTATCAATGGTTTCCAAATCATAAAATATTAATGGATTTGTGGCCCTTGTATTTATATTTATCAATAACTTATTTTTGAGTAATGACATCATTCAATCACTGTAAATATATAAACTTTCCCTCTATGTACGGATCCCTACATGCCACTGATTATCACTTCCATAGAAACATAGTTACATGGTATTCCTTTTGATAATTGTAATTTACATTATCCATTTTATAAATGATGAATTATGGTCCCTTTTTATGAGGTGGGATTTCAAAAATAGGAAGTACAAAATAATATATCAATTTGATGAAGTTTAATTTTTGAGGATACAATTTTAATAATGCGGGAGAATGAGATGCAACCAAAATCTAAAGTAAGAACCTATTATTATATATAATTTATGACACACAACACCAAGAACATATGGTAATATGATATCTATAGACATTTATATCATATTTTATATTTAAGGTATATTATATATATTTCAATGCATGTAAAACCATGTTATCATGCATTACATGCAAGGGTGATCTTTTTTTATGGCTTGGGTCACACACAAGGGCAAGATTTATAGAAGAAAAATATATTTTAAAAATAATATTATTTTATATAACAAGAAATAAAAATTCGGTTACAGATATTATTAACTAAATTATTAAAATTTATTGTTTATATAAATATAATATTAAATCATGGCTTACTAAATAATGATAAATTAAAATAATATCTAATTGGATATAAAAATAAATAATATTATTTTTATTCATCCAAAAGAGTTTTCTCTTTATTATGTTGATTTATTATAGTTATTGAACTAATTAAATTTAATATATATGTTATATATTAAATTAAATATATATGATATTTATCCATTAGGATTTATAGACATAAGAAATTTAAAAACTCTATTTGACATAGAAAACCCTATATTTTTATATAGATAATTTTATAGCCTTTTAATGGAAAAAACATATTAAAAGATAAAACACTTTTGGAACATATATATTTAATTTAATATATAACATATATATTTCATAGGAACATATCATTTTTTATGAAATAGTAAAACATTCTAAGACTTAGTTAATACCATCATTCAAATCTAATTTTCTAATAAGGATAACTTATACATTTAATTATTTTTCAAGTTTAATTATATATTATTTTTGTATATTTATCAAATTTAGGTTATTTAATTAAATTTCACTTTTAAATTGACTATATAAACCCAACATACATTCATACATTTTTACTTTAAAAATATACATTATTGTCCAATATACAAGAATAAATTTAAATTAATTTTTGTGACTTTTATTATTGGAATTTGGAAAAATGAATTCCATATATAGAATTAGAATAGATTCTAATTTATAATAATTTATAATTATGTTTTTTTAAAAAATAGTCAATGAAATTAACATTAATTACAATGATTACGATAATATTCCGTTTAATAAGTGACTAAACATTATTCTTAAGGGACCAAATGACCTATAAAATTATCCCAAGCAAATTCTATGGAAATATTTAGAACCTATCCTCGAATTTCTAGATATTGTTTTCATAATTGGATTCACATGAAACATGGAAAATTGTGTAATATTTACTTTTTCAAAATATTATAAGAGTTTAAGTCCTCCTTCTCTATAAAAAGAACTGATTCTCCTATCACATTTTCACAATTCTCAAGACATATTTCATTTACCAATATCTATACAAATATATTGAAATTTTTTCCTAATCCTAGAATCCACCCATTGGGATGAAATCAATCAATGGATTCCATTTGGTGAAATCCAAAATAAGTTACCTTATTTAGTGGAAACAAACCTTAGTATGATTTTTTTGTTATATTTCAATTCATTGACCCCTAAAATCTTCTTATTATATTATTGAATAAAAAAAGGCATAACAGATATACTATCTTTTTTTATGCTATTTTTTATATTTCCAAATTATTAAATTACATCCAAAGGGTAAGAAACATATTATTTCTTGGTACGATGAACTACACCCTCACAAGATGATGAATGTTTATTGTTACTGTACCACATATAATGGTGACGATTATGATGGAAACTCTATTAATAATTGTTACATATGATATTTATTATGTTTTTATTATGATATAATTTTTTTACAATATATATCTTTATACATTCAATTTTGGGTACAAAAGCAAAATTGTTTTTTGAGCTATTTATTACCCTCCCCTCAAAGTGCTGGGATTCATTCACATGGTACATGGAATATATAAAATGTAGTTTTAATTAAATATATGTGACATAAAAATCTCTATATTGAATGGATAAAATTATTAACTATGTGGAAATATAATATACATAATTTTCTTCATTACCCATTTACAGACATTAAAATTTAAAATGTTATACATGGGCGTGTGGACTATCGCCTCATCGACATGATGACATCCATTTATCATAAATATATATATATGTGTGTGTGTGAATTATTAATAAGGTATTTCTGATACAATTACCTTTCTATAAATATATGGTGTTACATATTTTCCTTCTATAACAATAGTTGTAAAACAAGAACATTACACATGTGTACGTACGATCTACCATCTCCATGATTGTAATGTTGGTTAATTTATCATAAAATTATTTAAAGATCAGTTTTAAAAGTATAAATTATGTATAAATATGATAATTATTTCGTGATTATTATTATGTATATGTTATATAATGACCCATTTTTCTAGATTATACCCACCAATCATATATTTTAAACATAAACCGAATTTGGTCAAGACACCTGACAAAAACATAATTGTTTAAGTAGTTGTACCAAACATGGTATGAAGTGAAAAAAATGTAATTATAAAAATTAAAATGATTCAGATGTAATTTTAAAATTCACACAATATTATTATACATATTTTTAATTGATGTTCACCTAAAAGGAACCCCAGGTTAACAAATTTTCAACTCAATTTTTACATATATGAGATAAATTTCTTATTCACCACAAACTAATTAGTTGTGTTCTATATATTAACCATTCTTATATATTATATCACAAATTCCTCTATCATCATGGTATTAAAAAAATCCACTTAATATTATTCCTTCATGTGTTTATGATAAAAACACTTTCAACGTGGTATGGGACTCCGTGGAATATTTAAAAATTATTTTTCTCAACAATATTTATAATGTTATTTTATTGGTAATTACATTAGAGGAGATTATATATAAATTTTTCAATAATACCGTACATTTTTATCCATTTTTATTCATGATATTTTCCTGTATTATTAAAATATTTTCACATGATGGTACTCAAGGTATTTTAGAATTTTTTTTAACCCAAATATATTTCACAATTTAGTTGGAGAACCTTTTTTCATAAAAAATCCCATGTCTTATTAAAATGTAATAATTTTTTGTAAATTATTCGATAGAGTAATTTTAAACTTTTTTTCTTTTACCAATTTTTTCAATGGAATCCTCTTGTCAATTTATGAACAAAGAAATTCTCAAATCATTTTTTTGTGAAAATGTAATGTTAATTTTTAGAATTAATATTTATAACCCCCATCATTCCAAAATATAATACATTTCATTGTTAAATGGTCAATTTCTAAAGAAAATGATTTTGAATGTTAATTTCAAATAAATAGTTTTTCAAAATATAGGTATATTTTCCTCAAGATTGTTTTTAAATGAACATTTTATAATATTTCCATTCATCAACCAAAAATATTTATTTTACTCTACTTGGTGTATGTTTTATTTAAACCATCCTTAATCATACCATGGATGGTTTATTGTTGGTTTGGAAAAAGAGAGTATTCACATTCAGTTGCATGATTCCTTTTCCCCATTGAAATATTTAATTTCCTTTGATCATTGAACATTGCATTTCCACTATATTTCTATATAATTTATCATAGAAATGTTCATCTCTTAAATTATATATCATTAGTATATGAGGTTTAATTGTAATTTGAGTAACCTATTCAGATAAATATTGGTATATTTGTCTCTCTTACACCATATGGATTTTTGATAAGACTCATTATTAAATATATTATTTGAAATATGAGGAATGTTCCAGACTAGTACGACACAGGTGGGGCACATTTATATATAATGTCTTGATGCATTTTTATTTTAATGGTATGAGTCATCTGGGTAGCCACCGTAGATGGATTTTAAACTGAAATTCTATAAAACGTCTTGCGAATGACCTTTTCTATAAAGGTACCACATATCTAGGAAACATGTAATCCAATAATCAAGAATTTCACCTATTTAGTTTTATTTATTATTCCTCCTTGAGATTTTCTATCGACATATATAGTGATACATTACATTTTTAGTTCATTGATTAAATGGGATATGTTTTTGTTTATTAATATTCCTTATTTATTTCTCATTATCATATTATATGAATTGAATTAATCTCCATTTATTACTACCCTATATTTTCTATAGTCATCACCCCTAGTTTATTGATTATATAGAGTGTGAGTTTAGTTATTTACCATGTCATAATTATTTTTATCATTGATGAATTATTGGTTGTACTATACATTACCCTTACTAAGAATTTATGATGACCCTTATTGTATATTAATTCACCAGGAATCAAATAAGTGTACAATGAATAATTTGTATGGATATACTAGTTGGAATAATGAAACCATCAATGTTATTTATTTATTTTGTTAAAAAATTATGTTTTAATTAGTGTTTTAAATTTGAAAATAAATACTCATGTACGTATCTTATTTACCAAGAATACTACAATCTATGTCCTTCATGATGTTACTCCATGTAATCATGCCCGTGTATTTTGAGAAGTCACTAGCATTGGTCCTTTAGTGGATTGGTAACAACAATATAGTTTCTTAAAATAATGTCGGCAATGCTCATTACTTTTATCTCTAACACCCTTATTCCTTCTAGGGAATCAAAGATACTTATTATTATCTGGACTAGACTAGCATAATTGAATGAATATTTGATCTAGTGCTGACTTAAGACAATCAGTTGGTGAAGCTTTATACCATACTCTTGTAGGGACCTTCTTATAGGTGGTGGGGCGATATGGAGAAGGCTATGAGATGTTAAGGTATAAATTGGAAGACCTTCCATGACCTATTATTTGAGGAATTTTTTTTTGTGTACGATAAAGCTACATTGTAACTCTAAACACAAAATTATAGTTTGTGAAAATTAATTTTTTTTGAAACTATAAAACAAGATATATTTTAAAATTTCATGGAACACATATAATAATTTGATAGAATTAATTTTTATTTTTATCATACATTGTTAAATTTAAACCATGAATGAATTTATGAGATTTTCCATTGAAATAACATTCTATAAATAATTGATATTATATCCATTAATTAATCATACCTTTATTTGTAATATTTTGGAATAATATGTATAATTAATCAATTATTTCTTTTGAATTTTATATAAATAAATACAAGACCATTTGGAGGTAAAGTGGGATATATATTAGAAAACTATTTTAAAGTGCATGTAATTATCCCTTTATATGTAATTAAAAGAATATCTAATAAATAATGAATTTAATTAAATTTATAGATTCTGTATTCAAATATATTAATATAAATCCATATAATTATAATTACTAGTCATGGAATAAATGCAATATTTTCTTATGCTTGAAAAATTTTATTTAATGAAAAAACCCATTTTAATCATGTTTTGTGGGATCAATTTCAAATTAAATTATACAACTTATAACAATAGAATTTGATAAAATGGTATCCATATTTTTAGTAATCATTTGAATATTTATTAATTTTGGACACTTTAATTTTTTCCCTATGAATAAAAAAAATTAGAAACCAAAGATATGATAAAATGGGTACAAATTGTTAAAAATAAAAACGATATGGCATATAGATAAAAAACCACTATTATACCCAAATTTTTTGTTTTATTTAGACTATACCATTATAAAAATAGAAAATGAGTAATTTTTTAATTGTTTTTCATTAGTAAGACATTAATAAATATTAATATTTTGAAAAATTACATGTGTCCTCTCCCTCACATATAAAAGGGAACCTCAACCCCTATAATATTCACACCTATAAATCCAATAATAAAAATAAAATCAATTCAAAATATATCCAAGAAAACATAGACATGTTCTACTTGTTGTGTTCTTCTCATGATAAAAAACCTAGTGTACTTAATAGAATATCAAAAGGGTCTCATTCAAATAAGAGGTTATCAGCTTTAATGAACACTTTGATTTTCTCTAATTATTTTACCAAAATAAATTATGTCTAATATAGTTCCCTCCCCTGGTGGCTTGGGTGGAAAGGGTGGCAGTGGAATGGGGAGCTAGTTGAGGGGTTGAGTCCCCAGAGAGTTTTTCATATAGAGTGTGTCGTAAATATAATCCAACTTTTAAATTATTTCCTAAATATGAAAATATAATTAGACCATTACATAAAAAACACTCAGATATTTTTATTTATATTACATAATATTGATATATCTACTTCACTATCAAATGTGAAATTAATCCTTTTCATGTCTGTACATTGTAATATCTCCCCACGAACCGATGTAAATTTTTTTTGTATCACCAAATCACATGCATACTAATTATTTTTGTAACAATTAATATATTTGATATTCTTAAATAATAATTACTTTTTAATTAAATATTTTATCTACATCCTTTACATTAATTTCATTAAAAAATGATTCGTGCGTACGTGTGGACTAACACTTCAATGAAGTGATGTGATTCATTTTAATGTCTTCTTTTTCAATAGTGATTATAAATATAAATATATATTGAATATTTATAATTTTTCTATAATTATTAAAATTATTGGGATTATAAGACATTGATCAATAAATAAGGACCATAACAGGTGAATCAAAATGTATTGGAGAAATGAATCCATTAACAATCATAACAATGATAAAAATCGACGATTGTTAAAAAAGTGATAAGATGATATATGTGGATCCTAGAGATAGCTATATGGTTATGATATGTAAGAATAATAAATATTAATTTATTATTTATGATTTTAAATCATGTTAAACAAATTCAATGGATTATGTAATGGAATATGTATCAACATTCAATCCATTGAGACAAATTTATTATTAAAAACATGTATAACTTTATAAGATGTTTATACAGACCCTATGATATTTACTACATGAATATAAATTTTTTAATCGAAATTAAAATTTCAAATCATTTTTATTCTTTAAAGGGGTCAATATTTAATATTAAAAAATAGGTATGAATTTATTTTACAATTTAATTTTTTTGGGATTATATATATATATATATATATTTAGTGAATCATAGAATTTATATTTCATAAATTCTATCAATTTCCTTAACCTATAAGTATGTAATGGGTTTCTATTTTTATTTCCATCTTTTCATCTATTTGGAATATGAAATGGGATTGCAATTTTTTTAAATTATAATATTATTTAACTTTTTAATCTGGTATATTCATCTATGAAGTCTATATTTTTCAAAATTGTTGAAAATAATAAACTTCTTATACTAAAATTATTTAAAAACGATGTATGTTTTACCCATATTTGCAAAGTATCGAAATAAATATTTTAATTTTTTCAAAATAGTAATTTTCATATTTTTTTACTAAATATTAAGTTGAATGATCATTTGTATCATAATAATTATATATTTTATGACCGTTATTCCAATTTTACACTATTTTTCTTCTTATATATGTTTTCATAAGTTATACAAAAAAATTATTTAATGATTTTTTTTGTAAATATTTCACTTACACTATATCCGGTTACGTTAAAGAATTTTTTTTATTAAAAACATGTATTTTTGATTAATCTATGGGGATATTCTTTTTATCACGAATATTTTTATTTCCTAAACTATATATGATTTTTACATAAGTTTATTTTCTATGAATGTTATTTTATTTTCTTAGTAAATAATGATATTAAATATTATGTACTAAATATTGATGCTTATTGATAATAGATCATGTTTAGGAATTAAATTGATCAACAAGGAAATGGGAAATCCATTGGATCTATAATTATAGGCATGCCTAGTAATATTTAGGCCTTCAATGCATCTATATGTCTCATGAGAATAATCATGTTTCTATCATAATTAAATGATTTATGGTGTATAACAACCCATATTTAAAAATATCTTATCAATAGGGTTTGATCATGAAATTCAAAATAATTTTTCTCCATGAGATTTTATTTATTTTTATTCATGATATTATGGCAATTATATTATCAATGGATTATCTTTTCTCAAGATATTGATTAATGGGAATTTTTTTATGTTATTTACAATTTCATATAGATTATTCCATATCTACTCATGATAAATTCAATTGTATACAAACCCTACTATGCTTTTGAGATATCATTTTTTCCTTGACCATGGATATTAATAAGGAATATGTAAATCAGATTCATGGATATAGAATATTTAATTTTACTATGTTTTATATTTAATTCTAATATAAAATGGGAATCTTGTATATATCATTTTCGTCAAGGATACTAAATGGGTTGATAATTGGTTAATAAATTTTTTTAATCTTATTCAAAAATAAGGATGTATGGACACAATCCAGGTTTCATGAGTTAGGGTTGTAACAATTGGTATGATATAATGAATATTAGAAATCATTGGAAAAATATTTAAGAAAAAATATATTAAATTAAAAAAATTGTATAGTCTGAGGAAAATTATATGTATAAAATAATATCATCTAGTTTTGTTAATGTAAAGACAGTCTTGCTTCCCAAGGAAATACTTCTATTTAATGATACTATAAGTGGGTTTTATATTGTTACAATTATATCATGGGGTAATAACCTCAAGAATAGATGGTTGAGTATATCGTTACCATCATTATAGAATATAGTGAATGATACCTTACCTCATGTGTAATTTGATACTCATATGGCATACTATTTCCTTGAATCAAATAAAAATTATAATCCATTATGAAATATTTCAAAATATTATTATGATTTGAGGATATTCTCAAAGAAACTAAGTATATTTTTTTTGAGATTATCAATTCATATATGTTCAATGTATGGTAAATGTAACAAAAATTATATTATATTTTATAAAATTCATAATGATAGTAGAATATGTAGTTGATTCTATTTTTTTGGAAATAGTGATTCATTGGAATAATGGTATCAATACTCATGGAATATATAGATATTTACAACAAATAAATCCAATAAAATTAGTTTTCAGGACAAGAATATCATCATTATATTAGTGAATTTAATCTAGGTTATTACTAAAAATCATTCCCTTATGGAATAATAGGATATTCCATGACATGACACTCTTATATCAGACCATTTCAGGTGATAGAAACCTATTTTTGTTGTGTATCTATTTATCTGGTGGTAATTAGGAAATGCATTAAGTACATTGGAAATATATTTTTGGTCATGATAGGCTATGAATAAGTAAATATTATATGGGTAGTGTATTTTCATAATTGTTATCCCAGTCAATGGTGTTCATTTATCAATAATACTAGGTGGTTAAGAAGAAGAACATATTTATTGGAGAGTTTTCAATGTAAAATTCATAGAAAAATATCTACCTCAATATAAATTTAATAAAATGAAGTGAAATTCACATTGATTATTTGAAAAAGTGATTATTATTGTGTTTAAAATTTCAATAAAACATTTACAACACCATCCAAATATTGTATAGATTCTACTTATAATATACAATGTAACATTTACCATTTCGTTCAAGGGATTAAGCCTTGTCTCAGAATAGAATGAGTTTCTTAGTATTTATCATTATATTATGAAATAGTAAAACGTTACATAAAAATATAGAATAAAATTTCATTATCTTTTATGTTTATGGAGAATCGAGAATAAATGAGGCTAAATAAACACCGAGAGAAATGAAATTCCTTAAATAACAATAGATGAATGATGGAATTTCCATCATGAAAAATATATTTAATGAAATAACCAAGAAAATGATTTAAGGGAATGCTATTTTGTTATAAAAATAGAGATAATATTCATATGAATAATGAATGTATGGGAAATAAAGAATGTAAAAAAATCTAGTACTTCAACATTAGATAGATGAGGAATTATTCAACTAAATTTGACATTCTTCAAGGGAACCTATTATAGGGGATACCTGGGGGAGAAGGCTAAAATTATTTGATAACAAAAGTTGAGGTTTACATTCTAATGATGGTTTGGAATATATATATATATATAATTGTCTCAAATTTATCTAATTATTTATTTTATTTGAAAAATATTCCATGTATTCCTCTAAAATTTTATTTTTAGAAAGCACTTTAATATTGTATTTGTTAGTAATTACTCATATTGGAAATATTATCACAATTAAGATATGTCATTAATTAACCATTCTGTTTCCTAGAAAGAATAAGTTAGTGAAATTTATTAATATACATGTGGATCAATTAAATATAGTCCTTAGTACATACAAAATTTAAAAATTATTGGAAATCTATTTCTAAGAGTTGTAAATTATGATTCATATAAATTAGGTGGATTTCCATGTATTTTTTGGGGAAAAAAATCAACTAAATCTTGAAATGTTCCACCTATAATATACCATGTAAATTATATTCTTTAGTAATAAGTGAAGACCTAAAATATCGATGGGAACGATAATAATAAAATTGAGGATGTTTTTATTGTACTAGAGTTCATTGATGTTTTTCTAGAGGAATTGGCAGGACATCCCCCAAAATGTAATGTTGAGTTATCCATTGATTTAATTATTGATGAAATACATATATCGATGTTCGTAGGTCAAATGGTCAATGTAGAATAACAGGATTAGACTAAATAGCTATATGAATTCTGTGATAAAGGATTAATAATCCATAGTGTTTCAACATGGGGAACCCCTATTGTTTTCATTAAATGAAATATTGATCAATAAGGATGTGAATCAATTATATTCAAATCAATGATATTATTATAATGAACAATTATCATTTAACACTCACTGTTGTCTTATTCAATAATGTTCTTGGATCTCAATATTTTAACACAATATAATTTCATTTTTATGCTTCTTCAATTGTGAGTTAATAACATATATATCATAAAGAAACCATTCCATATAATGTAATGACATTAAAGTTTTTCATTGATGACATTTAGAATGACAAAATATCACTCTATTTTTATAATCTTTTGAATAAACTATTCAAGGAATATGTTGATAAATTTTTAATGTAATCATTGATGATAACATGGTGCAATAAAATGATATAATGACCAAGAAAATATGATTAATGTCATATTTGAGACTCTTGTAGGAATATAATTATATTTTTAATATAAATATATAGAAATATGGGTTAATTTTTTTCCATTTATTAATAATATTTTCTTTATGGATTTGACATAAAAAATGAGGTGTGTAGTTTCATGGGATTTGTAGTTTTCTGAAGGTGATTTTTTAAAAACAATATATTGATTCACTAACCCATTAAACAATATTACATATAATTGGGGTGTATAAATTGTGATTAATTATTTCTAAATTAATTTGGAAGAAATAAAGATGATATTGGAAAATAATTTGATATTAACTATACTAATTTTGAAATGATATGATATATATATATATATAATTTTATTAGGGATGTGATATATTTATATCCTCATATAGATTAATAAAATTATTACCTATTCATTGTGGAAATTAAATTATCATGAATGAAACTATAAATCCCATGAACCATAATTTTGATTCATAACCATTTCTTTAATGACATGGAGAAGTTATCTCTATGGTGGATTATGGGAGATATATATAGATTATATGAGTCTAAAATCAATCATTTCATAGAAATTGATTAATATGATGTAATGTAGAGGGATATAGGTACACATGATTATGATTTAAAGTAGACTAAAACTCAAGGAATGGAAATAAGATAGCAGAATAATTGAGTATGATATATATGGTACTACTAAACAAAATGATTATATTAATCATCATATATTATTGGATTTATTAAATATCAAAATGGGAAATATTAATGATGGGAAACATCGATCATAATCTATATTATTATATATCCTCATTTATTCTAGAAGATAAAAAACTCAAATCCATAAAATATAAATTTTTAAAACAATATTAAATCCATGAATGATGGGAAGTTATAATACATTTTGTGTAAAAATGGTGTTCTAAAATTTCAATAGAGGAAATGTTTTCCATCTATACCACAACTGAAAAGAATTTATCAGATGATCATAATATCTTGATGATAACCATAAAACTTAGTAGAATGATTTTTTAAATTTATTTGCATAAACATTTTTAGTGGGATAATATGGTTTGGGTTATTTATAATGATGTATCAAAATGAATCATATTTCAATAGGTGAATTCTAAGATAGAGAGATAGAGAGAATCCTATAAGATTCATGAAACCTCTACCAATTCATATATGGAAATTAGATGACATTAATATGGAAATTTTAATAAAATTTCTAAACAATCTTAAAAGGAATGATTCCATAGGGTTTATTGTTGATCAATTTATTGAATAAATGAAAATAATCATTATAAGAGAGGACATAGAATAGTATTTTTTCAAAATAATCTATATAAATGAAATTTCAAGACTTCATAGTGAAACTAAATAAATTTTTTCTTATCATAATCCATGATCTACATCAAGATTCTATATATGTATTTACAAGTCTCCTATTATGAAGATTTATTTGGGAAAATCCTTTGATTCTCGAACTAAAGTATATTTCAAAAGGATTATTCAATCATCCGATGAAATGTTTAATTTTCTATCACATGAATCTAATATCATGGGGGTTCATTATTTAATTTTTTATGGAGTTTTCCTATAAAAATATCTTACATTAATGTATTAAAATAGATCATTATTAAGAACTATATTGTAAAAGATTTCATACTCCAACATCATGTGATGAATTTGTTCAAAGGAATCTTTTAGGCCTAAAACATTTTGATGAGATAACGATTAAGGAAAAGCTTATTTAGAACAATATTAATGCGTCTCAATGTATGAAAAATATTTATTCCTTTCAATAAATGAAATATTTATAATTTCATGTTTTAGATCATTTTTTCATAAATGTTTCTCAATTTTTGTGTCTTTTAATGTTCGAAAAGAAAAGAAATATGAGTCTCAAACACATAATAAATTATGAAATTCGTCAAATTGTAGGATTTATAGATTACCAATTTGAAATAAAATTGATACTATCTAAACTAAATCATGTGTTCCATAACTCATTGTTAAAGAATTATATGTCAACCATGATGCATGTGCTCACCTATGAAGAAATATAGTTTGAATCTGATCATTCTTAATTTGATGAGACAATCCAAATACATCACACCAGAAAAATGTGATGAAACAAAATATAAATCAAATAGTAAATTACCATAATAAATATAATTCAATAAGGAATGCAACATGGGAACATGAGAATGTTATGAAAAAACGAACCTCCTTTTTATAAAGTAATATCCATGTACATTTTGAGGGAAATTTTTTTTGAGGAAAAAATGTGGCACCCAAGATATAATTATAGAAAGAGAAAAATTTATATTCATGAAACTATATTAAAATGAGAATTTAAAATTTTTAAGGGAAAATAAATATATCTTTATAAGAAGAGTTTCCATTTTTAACAAATGATTAAAAATTTTGTCCGGAAATGAAATTTTAAAATTTACCATTAGGTACACGATTTTATTAATATTTGATAATGAATTATTCAAATAATTATCCTTATATATGTAATAATTTTTTATAATATATATAAAAAATAATGTATTTATTTTACATTTAATATAAATATATACAAGATAATTTAAAGGTATGAAGATATATTTTTATGAAATTATATTATGTGAATATTGTTTTTCTATTATAGTTAAATAATATAATTACCAATAAATAATTATTTAAATGAAAATTATACAATATTTATAGAAATTTATTAAATTAAATCCATATTATGATGATTACATGACATAGATTCAATTTAAAGACATCTTATTCTTTTAAAATAAATTTTCTTTAATATTTGATTTTGATCACTTCTTGAAGGTTTATTTTTATATTAATTTCTCAAAATTATATAAATTAACTTTGATAAAATTAGTTCCATTTTTGGAATATCCTTGTAAAAAAAATTAATAATTTCAAATTCATTTTTTTAATTATTAATTGTAGAAATAGTGGGAATTGGATACCATGGATAGGGATAAAATGAGTTAAAAAATATAGAAATAAAGTGTAAGGATTCAATATTTCATAAAATAGTTAATTAAACCACATATATTCGTTTTATTTCTACCATACCCTTATCAGCACTGAAAATGTGTCATTTTTACACATTTTTCATGATTAATACATTAAAATATTTTAAGCTTAAAAACCCAACGGTGTCCTCTCTATCGCTAAAAAACTACAACAACCTTCCCTTTCTTCGATAAAACTAATGAGATATTTAACAAGACTAAATCCTACGGAAATAACACACTAAAATAAATATATTAATTCTAGGGGACTTTGTCTTTCAAAAGGCAATAAAATGGCTTTTTTAGAGAAGATATAAATGTTCTTATTCAACGAAGAGTTCATCATCTCAATAAAAAACTGTCATGTTTTCTTCTACTTTAAACTCATTATATTATTTAATAATCATTGAAATATAATAATAATAATATATCCCATAAAACAATATGACATTGGGTTTATTTAAATATATTTATCCGTCTACTTCACCATAAAATGAGAAACAACTCAATCCCAAATATGTGTAACCTAATACCACCTCACATGTCGATGTGATTTATCTTCCATCACCACCTCAATTGGACATCTGTAATGATAGAACTAATGGATATGAATGATATTTGTTAAATAAATAATTTTATTGGAATTTCATATATCTCTTTATTCCATACAACTTCCATTGTTAAAAAATTATAACATCACTTTTACACACATGTGGACTACAACCTCCAGGAAGCAATCTGTTAATTTTTCAGTCTATATATTCAAAGATTATTAAATATTTCTATAAAATAAAAATTTATGATATTTATATCATTATTAACTTAATATATAGTATATAACCAAGAAGATGACACACGTACCATATATTATAAATCAAAAAATACATATAAATCAATTTGTTTATACATAAAAAAATGATAACAATGAATAATTGTAAACTAACCGATGAAAAGATGTTATAAGCGGATCATATATATATGTATATGGTTTTACAAAGAATTATATTAAATATAAATTAATCATATATTAGGAAAAATAATGTTCCACTAATTTTATTTTTGTGGTAATGTATGTTTTCTCAATTTCAACTCAATTGAGGCATATTTGGTATTAAGAATCAATTTCATCCTATGTGGTGTATATAATAATACATTTATTTATATAAAATTAATATATATTAATTCATGTAAAATAACTTATCTATTAAATTTTATTCATTCAAGGGGTTATGAATTTAATGGTACCAAATATGAAATAATTTTTTTCACAATCTCATTTTTTTGGGATTGATTATATTTTGTTGAAATAATCATACAATTTACCCGTTAAACAATTAATATATTTTATTATCATCTATATATTTAATGACATTACATGTTTTCTTGTAAGATATCATTTATTTGTAATTTCAGTCAAGAAAATATTTATTTAAAATAAACGATGATCATATTTATCTTTTTGATTGGGTATATATTTATTCCATGCCCATATGTTTCAGTGATGTTTCAAAAAGTAATTTGTTGTTACTAAAATAATTTATAAAGTAATATTTATTTTATCCTATAATATTATAATTAATTAATGTAATAAATTTTTTTTGAAGGTTTAATTTTTAGTTTCAATATAAAAAGTCAAAATAGAGTTTTCATTTGATCATATACCACATTAATAGATTTTAAAACTTATTGTTTTTATGTTTTTGATCATATTTTATATGTTTCTGATTATTTCACAATGAAAATCAATTAATGGAAATTTATTATAAATTATTATCGTTAATTTTATTCTATTATCTTATTGACATGATTGTATTAAAAAAACTATTATTTTTGATGAATCGATGGTTAACTTTTATTAATATTATGCCAATTAGTCATCAATTAAAAAAATCACTTTCTTGTTATCATATTTCACCACACATTACATTTAACGTCAATATCTATATTATTTTTATCATATATATTTAAGTTTCCTAGTTATATAAAATTTATATATTTGGTGATTTACTAGGAATTTTATTTAATTGAATTGGGAAATGATTTTATTGAATATTCATTACACAATCCAAATATTTTTTAATAAGGAATAATGTTTATGAAATAAATTAATCATTATATATATATTTTATTCATTGGATATGATATTGTGGAAAGGGAATATATATATATATATATATATATATATTCCAAGATGCATTGACATCCCTAATGATATAAACCAGTCAATGTGTCATATTAAATTGGTTTTAGTGTATACTATCCATATTATAAAATACTAAGGAAAAGTTTCCGGATCTAGATGTTAGACATTATCAATTTCCATCACTGAGAATTCTATTATTATTTTCCATTAAATTGTTACCTTGATATTTTCCATGGATTCATTTTTTTATAAATTTATTGATTAATTGGAATTTGTATTTCAGATTTTACCATTCCATATTAATTATGCCTTACATACTCTGGATAATTTCTACTTTATGAAACCCTTATTGGAAATTTGAGCTCAACATTATTTTGTTTTTCTTTTCCCCAGAATACGTTGATCTTATCTATAAATTATTTTCAAGGATTCATAATAATAAATTTTACTAATAGTTATAATGTATATACAATGTAAAATTGGAATCATGTATGTATCTAGTTTTATAAAACAACTAATGTGATAAATTCATGATGATGTGTTCCCCCATATCTTATTCCAGGTAAATAATGTAGATATATAATAAGGATTACTAGTTTTGGGATTGTAACATGAACCATGCTCATGTTTTCATGGATCTTCGATATTGACTAATGATGGTTCCTTATAACTTGATATGCTTCATAGATTTACTTCACATCACTTATTTATTAGCTAGGAATGCCTCACATATGGATAGTTTGATAAAAATTATCTCTGAAATATAGTTTTCGATTCATGTCAGGAGCTTCAACCTGGCGATATATATAAGTTCATTAAAAGGATATGATGACCGAAAAGGGTTTAGAGTATGATAGAGATTCTAGTATTCATTCATCCTTAAGGAGAAATAATGCTGATACATACAATATAATGATGAATATGGCTGAATTTCCATCCAAATGTATTTTAAAATAGCTTGATAGAAGCCTAGTTCTTTCAATATATTCCATCAGAAAAGGATTTCCTAATTGTTTTTACTATGGAAGGTGTGAGTTTTTTTAATATATTCCCAATGCATCATATCAAGTGTCATCAGTTTGTAAATATAGGTAATTTTCGTAGTTTTTTATGATGGTTTTAGAAGTATTTTCTCTTAGGGATACATAATGGAAATGGGTTGTGACCCAGGGGTCCTGATTAGGTCCCCAGAATATACATGAGACCCGACAGAAATCGATGACTCAAGCGAGTCATGTGCAGTGGGAGAAATGTCATGATTTAGAAGAAATAATAATGTATTCAATTGATCATGTTTCAACTAATGTTAGTGATAGGTAATCAACAATTTGATTAATGGTCTTAATTAAATATAGGATTTTTACAACCTAGTTTGATATGGGTTGTTCCCATATGTTTATATCTTGTAAAATAGTTCTTGTTCTTGACATAAAAATCAATATATCATGTAAATTATTGTATCAAGATACACAAATAGAAATGAAATTTAATATCCTTCATATGTATCTATAATATAAATTAATAGTTATTATACATGGAAATCTATACGATTTTTGGATACATGATATAACTGAATTTGATGTGACCGTTATCATTGACAGAATAAATAGTTATCAGGTTCACACTAACTGTTATAGAAGATTTGTATCATGTATTATACCAAAGGATGAGAATATTATGATTAACAGTTCATGGGAAGTTGGATTTAGAAAATTGGGTCCATAAATACCCCAGATCAGAGCTATTATGACACACATAATTGGACTTGCTCATTTTGATGATCCCAGTCGAATAAGAATTAGCTGGTCTCTATCATTTGAGACGAATTTACATTGAGATTTAACTAAATCAAGGATCAAAACTTATATCAATCACATCATATTGAATAGAATCAATTGAGATGAATGATGTCGACACACAACTCAATGATTTGGAGGTGAAATATTTTTTTAGGATTATCTATTTTTCCTAGGGTTCTAAAGCGTTGTTCAAAAATAACCTAGGGGTAGTGATTGATTATATACAGATTAATGATTCTGAACTGAGTGTGCATAAAAAATAAATAATCATTGTGGAGGAAAGAGGAATTATTTTACCAGTTGTGGGGAACTTGATGGATCTCCGATCATGACATACAAATATAATACCACCATCTTTTACTAAGTTAGGATTGAATTGAAAATAAATATTTTAGGATTATATATAGTCAATATGAGTACCTTCGCATTAACTTCATGATGAAAAATATACCAATAATGTTAATGAATGTCATGAAAAATATTTTCTTAACGTATATGGACTCATTATTTATGGTTTTTTATGATGAAATCCTGATATACTAATAATCATCAGAATTACGAGCATGGATCCATGATATTAAACTAACCACACTTTTAGAACATTTGATTTATAGAAAACTATCAATGTGTCAGTTTTAGATTTAGTTGGTGTGGTTCTTTATTTATGTTATAATTTATGTTGGAATTTATATGCACCTAGATAAGTATAAGGTTATGTTATCCTAGGAACATCCCAATAATGTGATTGATATCAACAGATTCGTTAGATTATATGGTCAGTTCATATAGTTTATACATTAATTCACCTATTTGGTAGTGCCTATGACCATGCATACAAAAGAAGGATAAATGTTTGAGTGGATATATCCTTTCGAATAGGTCATCCTGTAATTAATGATATGATATATAATATCCTTGATCTTTTTCATTTCCATGACTAGTTTTGGATATTATTTTTAATTTGATGCCTTGGGTGTTGGATTGGTAGATGTGTTGATGATAAGAGGGTACATGTTTGCTTATTATTCATGTCATTTGTGATATGTCAAGTGAAAATAAATATATCATTACATGTTTTTACAAATATTGGTATGCACTATGATGTGATCGTGACAATCAAATCCTGAATAACTAGATTCTAACCCATGGATACCCCATTCTTTCCACAAATATTCCAGGTTCTTGCAACTACTTTCGAGTAGGCATATCCCAAAAATGGGAGGTATTAGCATAATGTTCATATACACAAGAATAAATCTATAAGAGCACACAATGATGAAATATAAAACCATTGAATCCAATTTATGCATACATCTATGATCCCACAAAAACAATATGCATGTAATGTATTGAAAGATATATTATGTGTAAAATACAACAACAACCAATAACAATAGCTCCCCACATTAAGTGAATTCCTAAAATGCACACTGTATTTGTCATGTTTTTTCAGAAACCCTGGTTCACTACTATAATGTATGTTAGGTCACTAAATCCATTTACTACATTGTAAACTATATACCTTCGATCATCCAATCCTCATGTCATTGTAGATTTTAGATCTATTCTTCAAATCAGCTTAGGAAATGTATGTTCTCACCATCTGTATTCTGGCCACACACCGCTCTAGAGAAATGAATAGCCCATAATTTGATATCATTCTCTAGTGATCTATCCCACAGTGTCATCAACCAATTAACCATAACATCCATTATATTTTTCACCTAATGTTTGGATTTGTTTCCCTGAATAACGGGTGTACAATGAATGGAAACCATGTATTGGTTAAAACATTGGAAAAAATTTATACAAATGATGATTACGAAATGAAATAAGTGATACATACATAAGGAAAAAACCCTGATTAATGAAACTTGGTATTTTTTAATCAAATCAATGTCTTGGAAAAAGTCAAATGTATAGGGATAAATAAAATATAAAAAATACATGATTCCGTAAATTTTATTCTACCAATGATGCAAGTATCGTTTTTCTTCATGGAATTGATCAGTGTTCATATGTGATCGTGAAACGAGATAGAAATCACCAAAACATATCAAACATTGTGTTTGGATCGTTCATTGATGAAGAAACATTGTGTTTTCAATGTTGATGAGATCCAAATTCATTGTTGGTGAAATGATCGATGATATGATACCAATATAATGTTATTCTCTGATAACTCTCTCTATATTACATTTATCCCTAGGTCTCCATGATTTAGATGGAAACCCAAGTAAAATACTTAATATGGTTTACTAATTTTAGAAAAGAATCATAGTATGAACATACACAAAAGAAATAAATTTATTTTTTTCTTTATCTATTTACGGCCATTATGATTTTTCACAAATAGCCTATGCCATAAAAAATTATCTCTGATTATTGTAATGATCCCATTTTTAACTCAATGGTGGACTCATGATTGTTGTTTGGTCCCCATGTTTGTAGTTATTCTAAATTTCCATGAATGTACATGCACGTGTTATTTAGTATATTTAAAATATTATAGACATTTATTTAGGGGCATTAGGATTACATGCCATCTATGCACATTGTCATGAAAATAATCCAAATAACATCAAAATGTAATACATATAAAATATGACCCATTAAATTCTCCCCGGATTAGGGATTTTCATATAGAAAAGTGAAAACCTTCTTAGAAAGATGATGATACTGGGCTCACATGTGGCTCTCCAACTCCTAGGATATATTTGAAGAATCAATTTCTACCTTCTAACATGAACATAGTGAATTTTACACCAATAAAATATCATCTCATGTTGATCCTTGATATCCACTAGGTATTCAACCACGGTAACTCCATCCCTGATGTCTAGTATACCCCAGTCTATAATATTTGGTAGGTTGTTGACTTACATATTCAAATGCGACACATAAAATAATTATTGTACATAGTTCTACTGTCGTGGTAGATCCATAATGTACACCACAACACCTACCCTATACAATAATTGGAGGGTCTAATTAATCAGTAGACAACCTTCCTTCATAAAAAATGCACATTAATCCATGTTGAGTTGAGACCCTCAAGAACAGATAGTCTCCCTCATAAAACACTAGAGGTCTATATAATTATTCCACATTGGAATTGTGATGGCTTTATGTATTCTTAATCCACTATTAAATTATATACACCTTTTCTATATAATCTTGCACCATCTCCAGAAGAATGAGAGCTGACTGACCAGGATTTCTCAAACCAAGTGGTAACATAATGTGTCTCACATACAAAGAATAAAATTGTTCCATTAAAATAGTGGAATTGTACTTTTTGTTGTTCATAAACTCCAACAGGTTTTTGTTATCCCCCCAAATATGGAAACAGTCTAAGATACAAAATCTCAACATGTCTTCCGCAACCTAGACGGTACACATTATTGGGCCATTAGTATAGGGATGAAGTGCTATTCCCATGCATAAATATGCCCAAAATGGATCCTAAAATTCTCTCTATAATAGTTTTGTGAAGTGAGAATCATTGTAATTTATGATCATTTAGGTAAATCTATTGATTTATACTATCATAGGAACACATAGGCATCTCAAACCCTCTACTAAACACTTCTCTTGAATTGAAATGTAGTGGGATGACTTGGTGGGCCAGTCTATGATAACCTTTATGGAATCATGTCCCTTGTACATAAATGGTATGACCATCATTAATTACTAGTAAATACCATCCAACATCCTCTTTGGAACCTCAATGGGGTTGAGTAAAACTTCCTAGATTATGTTGCTTAGCCTTCACATGTTTAATAGTGATGCGTTGATGAAGAAACTCAAAAACTCTCTACTTTCCTCCCAACCAGATAAACTACTACTGTAGGTCCTAGAAATTCATTTCCATTCATGGATGTACCATCAATGTGTATATACAAAACATCAACATTACCTTCAAAATATTTATCAAAAGAATACCTAGAGAATATGTGAGTATGTAAGGTATAAAAGGTTGTATCTCCATTCCATGAATCCCAGAATCATTATAAAATTAGTTATTTAACAACCATAAACTAGAGATATAAATCAACATCCTTGTCCCCAAAGGAAAACTACAAATAAGATAACTAATCTGACGCCTCATCCATCTTCTATGAACATTATCTCAGATTGTGGGCACCCACCACCACATTTTCCGTTTGAGTTGTTTAAAAAAATTCAATGTCATTTTCTTGTATGAACTCTTTACATCACCACATTATCATGTAATGATCCTTCAAGGGGGAGATATACATGAGAATATTTTTGTCCATTTAAATGATAAACAACACACCCCACATATAAATTCAACCCATATTATGTTCTAAGATTTCTACTACGTACTCAAGATCATGGTTTTGGTTTTTTAATCATGTGGTCAAAATGTATGTTAAACGTTGGTAATAATCACATACCTCTATATCAAAACACAACCATGTCCAACCAATTATTAATAAAATAATAATACCTATTGGATACCCCCTCAAAAATTCTAATGATGGGAGCACTATTCAACCTCTATATTAGCTCCTGAAAGAACCGTTGCAAAATTTCCAACAACATAAATGTATTCACCTTTCAGTTCAAATATTTTAAGGGTACCTACAACATATTGAAATCTTGTACAAACCTCGGATAGTACCCTATCATCCAAGGAAACAATGCACCATAGTAACACTATTGGGTTTCAAGTGTGAACACCATCGTCCATTGTTTGGTCCACTACTACTCGATCATATGTGAATATGTGTTCGAGGAATTGGACATATAAAATCACAAATTGATACATTGAGATCTTACCATAATTTTAGATCTCTTAGAGTGTATCTATGACCATAATCATTTTTTCTCTTGATCCTCATTAGATTATAAATATAATATGATTTCATTTAGTAATACCACCACAAACTAGAAAATGAAAGGATAAAAGATTTGGTTCATGAGTCCCATGAACATTGTTGGGTATTTATTAACACAATATAGAATCACCAATTACTAATATTGATCATAAATACACCTTAATGACATCATAGTTTTATCAATGTCGCATACTCATAGTTGGTGGTAGCCCGATCTAATGTCAATATTTGTGAACGATCTACCCCCTGTCAATTGATCAAAAATGTCATCAGTACTCAATACTGGATACCAATTCTTCACAGTCACCTAATTCATGCATTTCTAATCAAAACACAACCTCAAGCTCCCATCCACCTTCATGGTGAACAACATTGTTGATACCCTGGGGGAGACGTTGGTTCTCAGAAATCCCTTCTCGTACAGGTCCTCAAAAAATCATATTTATCTCTTGAATCCTTTTGGGAGACATCCAATGTGATGTTGTAGATATCAAATCCATACATAGATGTAATTCATAGAATAATTATATCATTATGCATAATGTTAAACACAGTATACACTCAGGAATTAAATACTTACTATCCACCACAACCATAGGAAACAAATAACCCAAATCTTCCACTATTCTAAGAGTCATGTTATCCATCGATTGAGTAATCAGTTTCACTATCCTATCCCTAAGATCGTCTTGTTCTACAGCGTTTTAGTTTTCTCCCACTATGAAAAAAAATGTTATCTCATAATGGAAACATCATATCCTCTACCAAAAATAGTCTATATGGTTATGGACTATGGACAACGAGTCCATACTTAGGATGATCTTATAAGGCCTCGTCGTTGCTAAAAAAATATGCCATACAAAACCATCACCACCAAACATCATATTTCACTATTGGCATAAGTGTTCAATCACAATGTCATAGCCCGTCGGAGTCTCCAATACAATGGTTGATCTAAATTCTAAAAATGAATATGTATGTACCATAATAGTTAAATGGGAAGGAAGGAGTGTATCATTCTAGTGTCTACCAATGCTACTACTAATGCCAAAAATATAGATATTGTATCTCCTAACATTCTTGTAGTTTCAATGTCACATTCCTCCATATAATGTAGATGTACTCATCCTTATTGACTTGCTCCTTGATACTGTAACATACCATCTAGGGGTGGTGGTGATAATATGTCAAATCTATAATAGCCTCATGATACTTTTCTGACTAATCTACCACCACTTCCACCCTATGAAACAACCTGATTCTACCACTGTCTCTTTCTCAGTGGTCCATCAAACATCTCAAGATAAGTTATTCAATAGGTTGTACAATGCCATTCTAGATGTCCATTACCATCATAGGAGGAACACTTCCACTTTTTTGGTTGATTGAAGCCATCATAATTTCCCTAAACCACGGACCATGTGTCATGTGATCATTTCCAGAAGAGAATGTCACACATGGACCATTATGAATTTCTAGGGATTCCTATTTCCTGGGTCCTACATCCTATTTGAAAATTTCTAGAACCCACTATTCAGAATATCATTCTAGAATGACCAATTACAAAGATAATCAACACCATAATCAAAGAGGTCATTCTCATTCCACAAAACACACATAGGGATAAATGATAATTGAGAATCATAGTCTACTCTCATAGAGAGAACCCACAACATTATCTGAGACTCATTCTATAGAGGGGATCATAATACTATTATGTGGGTGTAATGACGCATAGTACCCTTGACATAAATGACCAAGAGAACACACTCAACCATTAATTGTCATATATAAGAAAAAAATGATCTACAAACACTCTTGAAGTGTTGAACACGGTGTGTAATAGGGTACACGATGTGTCTAGCTATCCCTAAATTTGCACCATCTTGTAAAGCCACACATGGAATCTATGTATGAAAATACACAACATGTTTAATAATTACAAGAGATGTTGAGACACATGAACACCATATCATGTTACCTAATCATTTTTTTATTTTTTAGTTATTATACTAATCTATGTATATGTGGACAAGTCCATGTCTTAGTACACGGAGTGGCTCTGGCCGTTTACATTTCCCGTGACTGTGAACATTCTGAAGTACATGTCCTGCCATCATGTTTGGGACACATTAAATATGATTTGGGTCACATGATGTGTGATCCTAAACATCATCCTAAAACTATAGTAACCATTGAGGTTCATAGCAAGGCCTGTAATCCAATAATACACACCATGATTCTTGTTATTTTGTAGAAACATTGGTTACCTTCTACATCATATTTAGTGTATCCAAACCCTCACTAAAAACTGTAGATACACATATTTTAATGAATTATGTAACCAAATATCAAGTATATAGTGTTATAATTTTCTCGGGAATTTTCCATTCGAAAAATCCAGAGTCGCTTCGTGTTTCACTCATGAAAAATAATGAAAACCAGATTCAATCGCATTCTCTCCCATTCCATCCATATTTATCATTGATCCTTGAACTATAACCACCATCACATACTTTACCCATAGTTATGATTAATTTAATATAATACCTATCTAATATAGACATGAAACTAGGGTTTCGTCGATCCATTTCCCAAATGATATAACAATGATGACTTAACAATGAAATTGTGTACAATATCATAAGCCACAAAACATGTGGAATGAAACATATAAATTTTTCATTTGAACATTTTTAATTTTTATATATGAATTCAATTGAAGAAGGGTAAATCAAAATAAAAAAATATACAATTCCATCAGTCTAATTATTCTGATGATATGTGTAACAATTATCTTAATATAATTGGTCTATGTTTATCTAAAACAATGAAATGATAGGGAAATAAAAAAAATAAAACAACCTATATAGATTTTCTACACATCATTGATGAGGAATGATAGCGTATACATTTTTGATGAGATCCACCACCAATGTTTCTGCAAGGATCCACTATCCAATAATGATTTTTCATTATTTTCAAAGATAGTTCTCTCATCTAGTAGCCTCTAGTAATGGATGTATTAGAATATAACAGAAGGAAAAAATTTATACTGTGTAATAATAGAAGAAAAATATATGTTATTCAAAATAAAAAAAACCATTTAAATTATTTATTTATTATATTTAGTTAAGCCAATAATTACTTTTTCATAGATGTCCCATCCTAAAAAATATTATGTCACACCTTGGGTAAAACACATGTTATAAATTCAATGGTTACGTAAAATTAAATATATGGGCCCCTTTTTGATATTATTAAACATTTTTATTGTATTTATATTCATGTGATTTTCCATATATTTAATATATTTGAAACAATTATTCTAGAGAAAAATAGCCTCAAAATTTCATTTTATCACATCGTCAAGTCGTTGAAACAGTTTATATAATATTGAAATTTATTAAACAGAAAATTACCACCATTATAGTGAAATTATATCTTTTTTTATAATAATTATTCTAAAATAAACACAATAACCACCAGTATATCTTATATTAATGGGATTCGAACATGAGGTAGTGGTTTTGGGGGGAGTACCTACAGAAACATGTCTTCGAGATGCATTATACTTTGGGGAAAAGTGATTTCACTATATAATATCTTATTAATAAGATAAAATATATGTACGAACTCAAATAAAAGTCTTCATAGAAGGAATTAAATCAAATGATTTTGATGGAAGTGTGGGTTGTGGATGCATAAAAGGGCCACTGACTTATAAATTGTAATCCTTTTGTAACCATGTCTACATTTTTCGACTGGGTGAAGACCATCCAAGAGTTATATCTGACGTGTGATGTGATGCCAGAATGATTGGTCAATGGTGACCCATTTTGAGGATGGTTTGTAAATGATGATGTTTTGATCAGTGTACATGGATGGAATATAGTACCATATTCCTTGATATAATATATTATAAGAGACTCTAATTCTTCAATTCTCCCATTATTAAAAGGTTGATAATGATTTTCCATTTCATCTGATATCATTTCTATTGTTTGTGTATAAGGAGTGACATCAAGGGTTTTGTTTCATGATGCCATGATTTTTAATAGTTAAATATTATTAATCAAATTAGTTGAGTTTTGACTTAACCAATTCTGGGGAATATGTGAAATAGAGAAAACATGATGATGTAATTCATGATGGGGTGACTTTAGACCCCCAAGAACTAATATATCATTTGGGGTATAATTTTTTTTCTAGGAAAGTATCTCATTTCCTACTAATATGATTGACTCATTCTATATATTATTTGGGAATGAATTATGTCTCTGATGTAATTTGATTATAAATAGTTACTTCTTATATCATAATAGAACAAGAATCAAAATAAAAATCATTTATTTTTTGGTATATTCGAATGATTTGGGGACATATTTTTAGTTGATTACAATTTATTTTCCCCCGAACAAAGAACAGTCAGAGAGGAATAAATAGAACCATTATGAAATTCTATGAGAATTATTAAAGGACGATGGTGATGGATGAGATTATCCCCCAGCCTTGATAGAGTTTTGATTTAAGAATATTATTCAGGATAATATTCCTATGGAACCAATATTGTCTCCCTATTTATGGTTGTGTCGGTCAACATTGTGATGGAATGAGGTTGGTGATGAAGTAGTTTTTTGGATGAGTATAGTGTAGGATAACTCCAATAGTGAAAAGTTGGTAAGGAAATGGTTGGTTTCCCCTTAGAATAAGTTTAAATCCTATTCTTACTATAGCATATTACCTTTCATGTTTTTTTGTTAGTGAACAAATATTCTTGTGTTTGTCACATCGGTTGGAGAATCATCCATTATAGAAGTAGGGGGTGGGGACACCATCATTTATATGGTTTTTTGAGATCATAAGACTTATAGGAGTAGTGTCTTACTAACTAGTCCATAATCTATGTTATCTAGATAAGGATGATGTGTACAATAATTCTCAATGTGGGAGGTATATGCTCGATATTATACATTTGATCGAATACAAGGATATTGTGTTAGAACCAGGAACGTCATTTGTGAAGCACCCAATTTAGATCATAGAACATATAAAAAAGGTGTTAATGGGGAATATTATTCAACATGATTAAGTATTTTAACATTACGTACATATCAAGGAGAATTATTCGGATCTAGAATTTAGTTTTGAGCTCATTGAACTATGTTAATTGATGAAGACCAATGCATATGATTGTTAATGGTAAGAATCCCTATAGAATATATTTTAAAAACATAGGAATTTTTTTATATTGTTAAGTCATATTTTATAATTCTTCATATTATTTTTGGGTTTTCCCATACATATATAAAATATAGAAATATCTTGAGTAGATGATTTGGTTATATAAAGCCTCTTCATTACAACATAGACTAAAAAAATCATTGTACAAGACATCATGGTCTATATGAGCTGTTGTGAAAATTGAATGAGTAAAATGTGATGGAAAAGGGTTTCCATGGGTATAGTGAAATTGGAATGAACCTATGTGCTATTGCCATAACAACCGTAATATTCCTATGGTTGAGTTTTATATAATGAAAATATCTTGGATCACAACAACATGACATAGGAGGTGTATATTTTAGGATACATAGTAAAACTCTCATGATAGCATGAAGATTCTGGTGGATGAATTGGTTCCGGTGATGATAGAGTTTGAATAGAAAAAATAACCGCCGTTTTTCAATAATATACATCATTTAAAAGTGGAAATTTCTATGTCTTAAATTCAGTCACATAATTTCATTTTTAATTCACATATTCATTAAATTAATCACCAAAATTACTTACATTAATTTTCTTTAAAATGAAATGAAATCTATATGAATTTGAATCTTTTTCAAAAATAACTAGGTTGAATCCGTAAATGATATTAATCATAAACAAGAATCCCATAGTGAATCCTTCCATCAATAGTATTTTTTGTGCGGATCAATGTTCATATAGATCTTGGTACCCTTCTTTAATAAATATTATAGGAAAAGTGAGTTATTAACCTTTTGAGATATCATAGATTAAGAAATGTTGGATTATTTTGAGAGTTATGATGGTGTTGATGAAATACATTGTCTTGTTTCTTTCTTGGGTCACATTATAGAGACCTTATTATGTTGGCATGCCCTTAGTTCTTGGGGCCCATGATGGATTAGTATGATCATGATGGAGTATAAAGATATTTTGGATTGAAAATTAGGTATATATTAACATGTACATAATCAAGGTTAATGTAATAAATTAATTATTTTGTAGAGGCCATGTATATGATTTTTGTGCTAACATGGGGTTATTTACCAATGTTCATTTAGAATAGATTTACGTTGGATCATGTGGGTTTTCATTTGATTCCCATGATAACATATATGAAGTTCGAACATAATTATTTGAATGTGTTGTTTGGGGGAACATGTTTCAGTATTATAACATGTTATTATATGGGTATATATACTAATGAGTTTTATGATATTTTGGCTATATATTTTATTATAATTCTGTCTGATGTGTATAATTTATAGGATTCAATTTGTTAAGTGAAAGATAGGTGGACCATCATTTCATAGTTATCCCATAGACGGGCAACTTGTAGATATATTATTAAGGGAATGGGGGAGAGAGATAAAATAATTGGTATGATATCATCTAGGTTTGACTAAATTAGTTTCAATATTTGATGACCATGTGGATCTACATATGTAATATGTAGGGTATGCGGAATGTATGGTCTAAATTGTGTTTATGGTGGTATTTTATGACCGTGGGGATTATCCGAATACACATTATGGTCAATTTTTGGTGGATAAATTTGGTGACCATATGGTCGCATTTAGTTCATGACATTTAGTATAATTATCATTCCATAATTGAGTAAATGTAGGAATGGTTTGTATGTTTTTTGTAGCTTGGTCACTGCATGGTCACTCGAAGCATTTTATTATTTTTTATTTTGAATTTACTCATTTTCATGTCATACATTATTATGAACATTCACTCATGTTAATAATGAATTAGTTATGTCATATTGGTTTGGTGAAAACTCTATAACTGTGTATCTTGAAGAATTTCGTGACATTATATTCAATGATATAGGAGGGGAAATGCCACAATGATAAGGATCTTAGTGTTTGAGTATTTTGTTAATGTTCAATTTCAAGATGGACTCTGGGGTAATATCGCAGTTTTTTATTTAATTACATATATTCAAATATTATAGTTTTCTAAACCAAATTGGGGTTCTTGGTTTATAATTAATAATAAATTTAGATACCATCTGTTACATTTTTCATAGACCAAATTATTTATATTGTTGTTTTATACTGTGTTACTATTAATAAATTTCATTAATTATATTATGGGTATATTATCCCCAATGATGGTGCTTAGACTCTCACTGGTAGTCAAAAACCTCTTATATATGTGGATTCAAGAATGTGAATATGTGTTACTCCTACTCAATTATGGAGATTTATGTTGGGGTGATACAGGTTGTCCCTTTGATAAAAATTCATATATTTGTTTACACATTACTGTAATCATTTACACATTTTCAACTTGACAAGGTAGATGTCTATAAAATTTGGTATGAATATAGTGGAATATATCTGATGGATTTCAACCCCGTATTTTATAGATAAGTTCAATTTAGTTAATAAGTAAATTAATATAACATGGTGACTATGTCACTAAGTGATGGGGTTTCTGTTAGAGATATCGTGAGGCCATACATATGCCTTTCAATATGAGATGATAAGACGGTAGAAAGTGATTTATTTTTAGTGATATTGGGATGGAAGATACATTATTCATCATCGTGATGATTAGTGATCTTACCATTCATCTCTAGTCTGTAATATGAACCAATCAAGAGGGTGGGGTGAGTCTTACTTAACACTTTGAGTGGGGAGAGTCCTTCATTACTAGAAAATGTGTGATAGAGAGGGATTTTCTCAGACTGATGGGTTGAGAGATACAACATAAAATATGATATGAGACATAGGTTTGGGGCGTGGTCTTGATTGAGAAATGGAATCAAGATAACACAGTTCTTGGAGAATGTCGTTTGGGATAGTTCCTAGGTAACACTATTAGGAGTTATGAGAGACCATGACAGGGAGGATCAATTATTGAGTAATGTGTCCAGATAATATTTTGAGTGGTAGAGTAAGGGAGTGTTGAGGGGAATGATTTTTTTAAATGAGTTGAGAATATGGTTATTCATGAGGATCGAATAGATTTATTAACATGAGAGAAGAGATTTGTTCTATAAGGGTTTGGGTCATGAGAGACTACATCCTACATACTTTTTGAACACTGTAGTGATATGTTTTGACTTCTGTGCATGAAATTTTCTTTTTAGCGGATGTATGGTTGGTTCTATGTTCTTGATACCTCTTTATAGTCTATGGTGATGGGTTAGTATGTTTGTAACGACCCCATAGTCTATTGGGATTTGTCAGTGTTCTTGAAACCTCCCTAATGTATATGGGGATGGGTCTGTGTGCTTCTAATCTCAAATGTTCCATGAGTGATTGGTCTTTGAGGATTACATTCCATTTATAAGATGATTTTGTTAGTTCAGTGTCCACCAAGAGGTTCAATGTCATGGGATGACATGGGATGGGATCGATGAAATTTTCTGTGAGTGATCAGAATGTGGGTCATAATGTGTATATATGAACATACCCAGTTCATAAAAGAAACGAGAAGAGGTTTGTATGCCAGAAAACATTGATTACTATTGTATTGGAATGACATTAGTATACTGGTCTGAGACAATGTGGTGTAGTGGATTCTGGAAGGGAACCAAAGTAGGTATGATATGGTGTCATGGTATCCTGGGTAGCACATAATGACCTCATTTTCCTAGGATTTGTCATGACCTAGTTTGAACACAATGTCCGACACACATCTTTGACATGTTTATTTTTTTCCTCATGAATACACATATATGGTGTCGTATACATGGGGAACATGGTGAGACCCAACTGGGATGTATTTCTCAATCCCTGTATGTGCACCTAAATATGTGTACAAACCTTATATACTCATTCATGTTCAACACATAACATGTATTAGATTCGGAAAGTATAACATGTGGTTTTTGGGAGACTAGGTGTTTGAGGCCTAAGTCTGGTTGTGGGGCTCATCAGTGTGCTTTTGTTTTTGTGTTTTTATCATCCTAGGGACTGAATAGTGTATGAATGACTTTTTTACATCCACATGGAATTTATTATAGAATTATATTCATCAATATTTTCATACGCGGATGTATATGTATACTATGATTATGATAATGTTTCTATAGTATCATAACTCTGATTCAAGGGAATAGTCTCCCTCATATATAAATTCACCCCTTATTACTTGTTAACAACATCTTACATAGGGGGAGGTGTAGTTGAGGACATGTGGTGTCATCAACCTGAGCATTGCTGAGTGGCCCAAGGTTGAGAGTGACAATAAAAATAATTATTTAATTAACAAAACTATTAGTAATGAATCATATTAACTATTTAAAAATACATTTCAACGTAAATTTCAATAAATATATTATGAAAATTTTAGATGTATTTAAAATATTAAAACATAATAAATAGAATTGAATAAATATTAAACAAATAAATTAAAACCATATTGAAAATATTTATTCCTCATAAGTATTTATATGTAAATATAATGTACAAATGAACAAAACAGAATAATATTATTAATTAATAATTTTTCAAAATAAATTAATTTTAATAAATAAAAATAAATATTTAAAATGAATAATGTATAGAAATATATAAAATCAATAAACCAAAATAATTTTGTTAAATTTGTTAAAAAATGTATCTATATTATAATATAAATAAATTAATATAATATTTTCTATAAATAAACCCAATAGTTAATTTATTAATTATATGTAAAAATATTTTTCTACATATAAATAAATGAATTGTTTTTAATTATATAATTAATAAAAATGTTTAAATAGTAATAATATGTATATAGATTTCTGAAGATATATATACAATTATTAAACTAGAAAACTCGTTATAATAATTTTATTTATTATATTAAATATATTAAATATATATAAATATATATATTATTTATAATTATAGATCCATACCTTATATTGATTATTTAAAAAACATATAAATAATTATTAACATTTAATTTTTTTATTTATAATGGAATATGTTATTATTTATAAAAATTAATAAAATTATCGAAAAAAATAATACATTCCAATATATTTAAATTACTAAATTTCTAATAAAATAATTTTATAATTTAAATCCATTTAAATATTACAAGGTTAAATATTTCAGTTACTTATATATGTACAAACTCACACAAAGACACACACACACACACACACAAATATATATTTACATACATTTATATATATATATATGAATAAATTCTTGAATGTTATATAAATCTTATATAAACCCAGACCATGATGGGATGAGTCATAATTCATTGACCTTCCCTAACCCGTTTAATAAATGTGCAATGAAACCATCCTCTTTATCCAGGTAATTGTATTTTTTTTGTTTATCCCATGTTATTATTTTTTGTCCCTGGTTAATGAACATATAATATAAAAATCTATAAACTAAAATATCTATATATATATATGCGCATATATAATAATGGGATGGTGTTAAGCCCACATTTTTAATGAAATGAATTTAACGTTGTATAATATGGGGTCCGATAATGCAATACGACCCTCAGTCACATGATTATGAAAGGATAAAAACACAATGATCACAATTCATGAAAGAAACCCTCAAAAAGTGACCCAAGATTGGAATATCCTTATTCAAAATGATGTGTTAACACATATCCAAAAAATGATAAAATTATTACGAAGAAATAAACACCCAATGAAATCAATTGCATTAATATTTTCATAACTCCCATATATCCCTATATGAATTACACCCAACTAGAGAAATAAAAACTCCTAAGATTTCTATTGTGATCTAAGAATCATGTTGTCATTTCCCCAACAACCCTTATGACTATGAGGGAATCATCATATCTATATTTTTTCTTATGTCCACCTATTTTCATTAAACTTTGAGTCTGCCTCAATGGAAAAATCATCTATATTGGAGGAAAAATTCCAAATATTGAAGTAACATAATTTTTCTGAGCTAAATTTTTTCTTCCAATTCAGTAATATGGATTAGAAAAATTAAATGAGTTTCACGTAGAGAGTTTACATATATAATTACCATCAATAGGTTGATAAATCTCATAATCTCTCGTATAAGTGGCCTGATATAGAGATAAAGAATCTCTCATCTTGATAGCATTAGGGAACCTTTTTTAAAATGGTTTTGACAACTAAAAACTTTTTCATTCACAAAAACATATATGATTTTTCTTCAGAACTAATGAAAACCATCATTCTTCAAAAAATAGTAGGACCTTCTACAAAAAAAACTTCCTTGGTTTTTATCAACGACAATTTTATTGAGTGATTCCTCAAATATCTGATGCAATTAATAATTCCAAAAAGAAATAATTCCAAAACATATACCCTATTAGTGGATACACAATATTCTTGATTCCCTCTGGGAAAAACAACATTTAAAAATATTTAAATATTTGTAAATAAGTGAAACAATTTTTAATTTCTTTTTCGTTGTCGTATTTCCCCAATAATCAAATTCATGCAATATCTATATTTAAAGGTCAGTTATTTTAATTTTATAAATGCTGAAAAAGATGTAAAAAATATATCCATTAATAATTTAATTTTTTTAATAATAAATGGAAACCATTATTAGTTCTTTTAATTTGTGTTGAAATAACCAACCCTTATCCAGTAAATGTAATTAAAACTGATAATGTCGACCAATAATAAATCATGATGATATAGAAAGAAAATTAATTTTATATAAAGATATAAAAATAGATTTCCTTAATATTTATGTGGTTATTAGATTTTATAATTTTATAAGTGACTTATTTATGAATCACGTTTATTGTGATGCTTCCAATTTTTCCATCCTCCTTTATGTGTAGTTGATTTATTTGAAATTTAAAATAGCCAAAGGGAATAATAGATGTTTTTAAAATTATAAAATTTGAAATTTTTTATATATTAAATTGAAAAAATAATAGTAGTTAGTCACACACAAAAGGAATTTTAAAAAACTGATGTCCATAAGCTCATGTTCTAGCATGTGACCTTGCATGTTTTATATAAGGCCCCATCCTTAAAACTCACTTATTCATCAATTATTACAAGATTACACATTTAGGATCTTTTCGGGTTTAGAGTTTTAGAGAATTAGATCAGAAAACTTGAATTACATTCCACATTTAAACAAAGTGGTTACATAAAAGATAGTATTTATTTTCCCATCAATGGAAACATATTTAAAATGAAAAATGGATTCTTTCTTTACACTTCCTTAACACTATCTTAATATCATGTACCTTTCCCTTGACCTGTGAAAAACATTTCAAAAAACTTGGGATGAGCATAAAAATCTCAGAAAGGGTTATAAAAAATATGGAAAGAAAACATGAGTTAATATATACATAAGATTGAATTCATACTTTACCAATAAAACATAGGCACTTTAACATACCTCATCAATTCATGAATAAATCATTTAAATCATAAGACATAAAAGGTAACGTGAGGCATTCATAACATTCTTACGTAGGGAGTAACCCTCTTGGTTACGTTTGGAATACCCACCACGGTATATTCCCTAAATCTATTCGGAGAAACCTTAAGGTTTCACACTTTCACGTTACCCAATGCATTGGAGGGCTAAATCGGGCTCACCCGCCCTTAGTTTATCACGGAACGACCCATCTTCATAATAATTCCCAAGAACCTCAATATAATCGTATCACAGAAAACATGCATAAAGGAAACATAACATTTACACCTTTCAATAACAAGATATCAATAAAACACATTGATATAAAAACTTTATGAAAACCATTTTCAATACCAAAATAAAAGAAAAGTAAACATGGTATTTATTTTTCTTTTAAATAAAAGGTATGTCTAGTAGAGGAAGCCGAAACTCAAATAATGGTCACGGTGGCGGTGAAGTCCTTGTCGCCGCATACGTACAACAAAAACATTCCCCTTTGTTGTTTAGTAAATGCTTCGTATAAAAAAGATTCCTTTTGGATAAATGAAAAGGTCAAAGGGGTTTATACACCGTATAAAATAAGGTTTTGTATAAAAAAAAAATATGCCTCAATGAAAGGAGATTGAGACGAAGTCCCATAAACAGACGGTATCCTTGGATTAAGGATATATCAGTTACATAATTCTGTGTAACAAACGAATACACGAAAAATAAGTGGGTATTAAGTGTAAAACAATCAGAGTACATTCACACATAATCATAGAATGAAATATTCAAGGTGTACAACTTTTTACCAAAGAATCAAAATTGGGTTAAGGGGTTCCCTTGCAAAAATTCGACAGCCTAACGGCGTCACATCCAAAATCAGAAAATGGGTTGATGAGAGATAAAAAGGGTATCTCATCACTTGGAAATAAAATTTAAGTCACTAAGGATATATAATAACATATCGCAACATAATGTTATGTGAATTAAAATACATAACAAAAGATTTCTTTTAAAAAGAGGAAGGTGAAAGGTTCCCTTACCGACATGGGTATCTTTCAAAACATACACCCCGTGTAAGAAAGACAATACAACATTAATGTAAATACACATAAATGAATTTATATTACACAATGAGTAAAATAATGGGCAGTAAATACACCACTCAAAACGAAATTGTGTCAAATGTAGAATAAATCTCACGAGAATAAAAGTGAGATGAAAAATCCCTTATGAAAACTCAGCAGCCTAACGATGCCACTTAAAATGTACAAAAATGGATTGATGAGATAAAATAGGGTCTCTCATCATATTAACATAAATTTTTCATCAAGTGGAATATAAATGAACATCCCCCAACATAACAAAGAGGATCTTAAAAGAAGTGACATAAAGGAGAGTACTTAAAAAGAAAGAGAGAGGTTAGATCTCTTACGAAAATTCGGCAGCCTAACGGTGCCTCTCAAAACATCCAAAATGGATTGATGAGAGAGAATAGGTTCTATCATAATATGAGAATAAAAATTACAGTAAGAGTAATATAAAATAACATCCCAATCACAAAATAGATGAGCATAAAAGTAATGACATAAAAGAGTGTACTTAAAAAGAAAGAGAGGAGTAGGATCCCTTACCTCAAGTCCAACTTGTCTTGTTCATTTTTTTATATTCCTGAATAATAAACTTTGATCAATTTATAATTTATAAAGGAACTGCTATAAAGATTATTATTCAGTTCATATCACACATTTTAATGTTATAATAATTTGTTAATAATATGAGTTCATATCAGACGTTTTTGTCGATGCTTGGTACATGAGTCAAAGATGAACTTGTTTGAAAAATGATTGTCCATGTAGTTACAATTAAATAATTTACATAATTGTATTAATGATTAAAATATCATATATATCCATTACATATACATTTTATACTATTCCATATCACTTGGAGATAAAAAATGAAAAGCACTGTTCATGGAGACGGTAGGTCGTACGTACGCATGAACGCTACTTTCATTTTTTCTTTGTCATATAAATGGAATTAAAAAAACGATATATATATATATATATTATATTTACATTATAATATATATGTTATATAGGGAACATATGTTCATTAATTTCATTCTTTATACATTCCATGTATTTCATGTATGAGTCACATCACTTGAGGGGGCGGTAGTCCACACTTCCTCATATGAAATTATCGCATTTACACAACATGAAAAGAATAAAGGTATGGTTTAAATATAAAATAAAAAATAATATATTAAACATAAATACCTTATATATCATATATAAAATACAGTGACATCATAATGGCCACCTTTAAAGGTGTTAAAAGAATATTGAACAATCATCATTTCGTGAGGCAGAAAATCACCAACCACAAAAACAGTATGTTCATTAAACATTAGACGAAGGTGTTTGTAAGTGTAGCTCGAATACTTCTTATAAAAACATCATAGTATATTTAAGATACTGGAGTTCTTACAAAATAAAAGAAAAAAAATAGTTTAGGGGGTTGGAGAAGCAAAATAAAATAAAAGGACACAAGTGAAGACATTACCTTAAAATCGGGTAACTCCCTTTGGTTTGAGCTAAAAGGCATCCTTGGAAAGCCTTCTGCCCAAAGTGAGCCTTCAAGGAGTTATATACGGATGTGGATAGAAAAAATGCGCAGGGGTTGGCCGAGCCAAAGGCTTTGGATGTGTGGGTAAGTAGGTAGAGGTGGGGGCCTTTTATAAGAGGAGAGGAGGGGAACTCGTGGAAAGTAAGGAAATATTACTTTATTTTAGAGTGAGTTTAGGATTTTAATGGTCCCACATGGATGTGTTTCGAGGGTAAGGTGATAAGGGTTATAAATCCACCAATCCAATAGGTTTTCGACATGTGTAGGTCTTAGATATTACATTATCATTCCATTTTATTTATATCGTTAAATAATGAGGTCATCGCTGCATCATCATAATGTCAAAAATAATTTAATATATTTAATGTCTAAAAATTATAAAAAACAATCATGATGTATTAAATCTTTTTATCTTTCTAATGAATATTTATAGTCAAAAATATGACTTGTATAACCCTATGTAAAAATTGTTTTAGTAAAACATCTCATGTTTGTGACATTTTAACCTTAACATTAAATAAAAAGGTATTTATGTCATTTTCAAACCAAAGTGGCTCTATGGGGTCCCTAAGTTGACTCATGGATTTTTTCGGTCGGCCATGACACGTCCAATGAGGGTAGGACATGTGTCTAGGTCATTTCATTTTATTAAAACATTATTCTTACCTTAAACTACACTAATTACCTCTAATCACTATTAAAAACATAATAAGTTACTATTCAAAAAAAAATTATTCTAATCCCATTGAACCAAATTTTACTTCATAATGTCAACTATGTATGTAGGATTTTTGAAATTCAAAACACAAATATGGAAAAATTTCATTTAAACGGAAAATCAGTTTTTATAAGTACCACGTAGTGGTTTCACTATTCATCATAAATTGAAGTTTTTCAGAAAATTACCAAAAATTTACCCTAAGATATATTTGATATTACGAATTTAAAAATGATGTCTATTTTAAAAAACTCAAAATATATATGTTGAATTAATTAATTTAATAATTAATTCCCGCTGTCAAAACAAATAGCGTGTTTTTATGAAACAAAATGTATCAAAAGATTGACACTAGTTTAAGTCCGATTTCAAAGTGAAATTAATTCCAACGACCACTATTGGATTAAATGGTAAAAATATATTCTAATTTCACATTAAAACAAATTAAAAATATAATCTAATCATATAAATAAATTATATTAAAAAGAGGTTTTGAATTAAAATACAACAATTTTCAGTATTAATTAAAAATTGAACTTTTTCGGAAAAATACCACAAATTTACACAAAGTAAATTTTGAGGTCCCGATTGTAAAGAAGAATTTTATTTTTTCAAATATAACACATAAAAATGTCAAAAAGTGGATTTAAAAGAGGTTCGCCATCAAAAGGCGGTTAATCGACCATTTAAAGAATATTAGAATGTTTACGCTTAAAATTGGATTCATTCACATTTTCAATCCTATAACATTTATTGTAAAAAGTAAAAATATTTGACAAACATATATAATAATTTTGTAGTTAGTTGTATCCATTCCCTCCATCACAATAGTTAGGCGTTAAATACCATTTAAAATGATATCATTTTATTATTATAGTGCAACGTAAGATTTCCAAGAAACACGTTGTTGCATATTGGGTATGCCATCGAGAATAGCATCCCCTTTAAAGTAATATTAATATTTTATTCACAAATATGGATAAACATAAAAATGTCATATTCTTTATTTACCTGGGGTGTTACATCCTTCCCCCCTTTTGGTAATTGCGTCCTCGCAATTTTAAAACTGAGCTTGGAAACATCCTTGAATGTCCCACATCAGAACAAGAGTTGGTAAAACAATCACTTTAAAATAATGAAATATAAGCACAGTGGTCACCCGAGTTAACCCATACTAGGATTCCATGTAGGAAAGAATGGACATGGAGGAGAAAACATAGGGTCATGTTATGATAGAGAGTGATAGAAAACATGTTTAAGAGAATGTTATCCACAAGAAAATCACAAACTTGTGATGGGATAAACGGTATTCGATTCCCCAGTAGGAAAAGTTAATAAACAAATTTTTTGTTTTAAGTTACTTTTATTTGAGGAATTTATTCATAAGGAAACATACTCACTTATCATGTTTACTTTTAACTTTTATTAGATACCTTACACAAAATCCTATTTTCTCCAAAAGACGAGTATTTAGGAAGACTTGTTCACATAAAGAGTACTATAATCAACTTCTATAGAATCACCTAATCCACAATATAGAACGATATACTTCCCATATCTTTATACCTTAACCAAAACCAAAACCAAAAAGGTTAATACAAGATCAGATAATACCCAAAAAGGATAATCCATTATAAAAATAAAATCTATTCTTAATCTCTAAAATTTGTCCAAGAGTACCCAAAGTTCAACGAGGACCATTCGATAAACAATTTGTCCGTAAAATTCTTAAACGTAAACCAAACTAAGATTGAAACCCAAATAATTGAAGGATTTAGTCACATAGTCTTCCAATTTAAATCGTAACATTTATCTCCAAACAACATCAGTTGCTCTTAATGTCTCATATTGAAAAGTAATTAACCTAATCACATATCCTAAATGATAGGTTAATAAATTTCCATAGATAACCCAAAATCAACTTAGTATTAATTCATAAAATCATCTACCTAAAAAGAATCAGTCAAAATAACCAGGGACTTCACATAGTCCAGTGGTAGGTGATAAATACCAGTCGCACTTTGTTTGTGGGTTCAATTCCCCCAGCTTTGTCCGACGCGACGGGTTGTCACACGGTCTGCGTGTTGTCCCATTTCCAAAACTATATAATTCATAAAACATTCCCCAAAACGAGATAAAATCATCAAAAATAATCATAACATATTTTAAACTCAATTTTATCTCATGCCTTTCATTTTCCATCATAACATATAATAACCCATAATTACCTCAAAAGTAAGGATCATATAAACTCTAATGGTTACCTTTATAACTATTACCTGAACTTCCACATAGATTTCTCATCTCGTACATGATGCATTTCAGAACATACCATGTTTCAAGTGGTTGATCATGACTCCTTGATAGTTGGTTAATAACAACCACAAGTTTCCTCATTGAATCCCCCATTTTATCTAATATCCTAATCAGAGAACCACCATAGTTTCCTTCAAACCTGTTGTCTCTTTGGTGCCTGCTAGATCCATCCATTCACTAAAAATAGAAATGTTAATGAGAGTATATCAAGAAAACCATCATGTACTAATTAGGAAGGTAAACACTAAGATATACTTAATCATTCACTTTATCTAAAAATAGGACTCTTTCTGAAATATTATCCATTATGGTACTGTCACATATGCTTAAAGAATACCCTAACCTCTAAAGTTATCTAAACCGACCTCTGATACGAACTATAAGGCCCCATCCTTAAACTTTACTTAATCTTGAGTTATTACAAGATTACACATTGAGGATCTTTTCAGGTTTAGAGTTTTATAGAATTAGATCATAAAACTTGCATTACATTCCACATTTAAACAAAGTGGTTACATAAAAGATAGTATTTATTTTCCCATCAATGGAAACATATTTAAAATGAAACTTGGACTCTTTCATGACACTTCCTTGGCACTATCATCATATCATGTACCTTTACCTTGACCTGTGAAAAACATTTCAAAAAACATGGGATGAGCATAAAAATATCAGTAAGGGTTATAAAAAATATGGAACGGAAACATGAGTTCATATATACATAAGAATAAAATCATACATTACCCTTAAAACATAGGCACTTTAACATACCTCATCAAATCATGAATAAATCATAGAAATCATAAGACATAAAAGTTAACTTGAGGCATTCATAAAATTCTTACGTAGGGATTAACCCTCTTGGTTACGTTTGGAATACCCACCATAGTATATTCCGTAAATCTCTTTGGAGAACCCTTAACATTTCACTCCTTCACGTTACCCAATGCATTGGAGAGCTATATCGAGCTCACCCTCCCTTAGTTTATCATGGAACCACCCGTCTTCATAATAATTCCGAAGAACCTCAACATAATCGTATCACATAAAACATGCATAAAGAAAACATAACATTTCCACCTTTCAATCACAAGATATCAATACAACACATTGATATAAAAACATTATCAAAACCACATTCAATACCAAAATAAAAGAAAAGTAAACATGGTATTTATTTTTCTTTAAAAAAATGGTATGGATTGTAGAGGAAGACAAAACTCAAATAATGGTCTCGCCGACAGAGAAGTCGTTGTCGCCACATACGTACAACAAAAACAATCTCCTTTTTCGTTTAGTAAATGCTTCGTATAAAAATGATTACTTTTGGATAAAAGAAAAAGTCAAAGCGGTTTATACATCATATAAAAGAAGGTTTTGTATTAAAAAAATATGCCTCAATGAAAATAGATTGAGACGAAGTCCCATACAAAGACGGTATCCTTGGATTAAGGATAAATCAGTTACATAATTATGTGTGACAAAAGAATACATGAAACATAAGTGGGTATTAACGGTAAAACAATTAGAGGACATACACACATAATCATAGAACTACATATTCAAGGTGTACAAGTTTTTCCAAAAGAATCAAAATTGGGATAAGGGGTTCCCTTGCAAAAATTCGACAACCTAACGGAGTCACTTCCAAATTCAGAAAATGAGTTGATTAGAGATAAAAAGGGTATCTCATCACTTGGACATAAAATTTAAATCACAAAGGATATAGAAGAACATATCCCAACATAATGTTATGTTAATTAAAATAAATAACAAAAGAAGTCTTTTAAAAATAGGAGGGTGAAAGGTTCCCTTACCGACATGGGTATCTTTCGAAACATACACCCCGTGTAAGAAGGACAATACAACATTGATGTAAATACCCATAAATGAAATTATATTAAACAATGAGTAAAATAACGGGCAGTACATACACCACTCAAAGGAAATTGTGGCAAATGTAGCATAAATCTCACGGTAATAAATGTTAGATGAAAAATACCTTATAAAAACGCGGCAGCCTAAAGGCGCCACTTAAAACATACAAAAATGGATTGATGAGATAAAATATGGTCTCTCATCAAATTAACAAAATGTTAACAACAAGTGGAATATAAAATAACATCCCCTAACATAACAAATAGGAGCTGAAATGAAGTGACATAAAGGAGAGTACTTAAAAAAAGAGAGAGGTTAGATCTCTTACGAAAATTCGGCAGCCTAAAGGCACCACCCAAAACCTTCCAAAATGGATTGATGAGAGAGAATAGGGTCTCTCATAATATGAACATTAAAATTATAGTAAGAGTAATATAAAAGAACATCCCAATCACAAGAAATATGAGCTTAAAAGGAATGACATAATAGAGTGTACTAAAAAAGAAATATAGGAGTAGGATCCCTTACCTCAAATCCAACTTGCCTTGTTTGTTTCTTTATATTACTGAATAATAAACATTGGTAAATTTATAATTACTTAAGGAAATCCTATAATAATTATTAATCAGTTCATATCACATATTTTAATGTTCTAATAATTGGTTAATAATATGAGTTCATATCGGACGTTTTTGTCGATGTTTGGTACATGAGTCAAAAATGAACTTGTTTGAAAAAATGATTGTCCATGTAGTTACAAGTAAATAATTTACAGAATAGTATTAATGAATATGTACTGGATATAGTAAAAATAAAATTCATAAGAATATAGTAAACATAAATACAATATATATCATATATAAAATACAGTGACATCATAATGGCCACCTTTAGGGGTGTTAAAACAATATTGAACAATCATTGTTTCGTGAGGCAGTAAATCACCAACCACAGAAACAGTATGTTCTTTAACCATTAGATGAAGTTGTGTGTAAGTGTAGCTCTAATCCTTCTTATAACAAAATCCTAGTATATTTAAGATACTGTATTTCTTACAAAAGAAATGAATAAAAAGATTTTAGGGTGTTGGAGAAGCAAAATAAAACAAAAGGACCCAAGTGAAGACATTACCTTAAAATCGGGAAATTCCCTTTGGTTTGAGCTCAAAGGCTTCCTTGGGAAGACTTCTGCGCAATGTGAGGATTAAAGGAGTTATATAGATATGTGGAGAGACAATATGGGCAGGGGTTGGCCGAGCCAAAGGCTTTGGAAGTGTGGGTAAGGAGGTAGAGGTGGGGTCCTTTTATAAGAGGAGAGGAGGGGCACTCTTGGAATGTAAGGAAATGGTACTTTATATTAAAATGAGTTTCAGATTTTAATGGTCCCAAATTGATGTTTTTCGAGGGTATGGTGATAAGGGTTCTAAATCCACCCATCCAATAGGTTTTTTATATGTGTAGGTCTTAGATATTACATAATCATTCAATTTTATTTAAATCGTTATATAATGAGGTCATCACTGCATCATCTTGATGTCATAAATAATTTAATATATTTAATGTCTAAAAATTATAAAAAGCTTTCATGATGTAGGAAATATTTTTATCTTTCTAATGAATATTTATATTCAAAAGTATGACTTGTATAACCCCGTATAAAAATTGTTTTAGTAAAACATCTCATGTTTGTGACATTTTTACTTTAACATTAAATAAAAAGGTTTTTATGTCATTTTCCAACCAAAGTGGCTCCATGGGGTCCCCAAGTTCACCCATGGATTGTCTTGGTCAGCCATTACACATAAAATGAGGGTATTACATGTGTCTAGGTCATTTAATTTTATTAAAAAATTATTCTTACCTTAAACTACACTAATTACCTCTAATCGCGATTAAAAACTTAATAAGTTACTATTCACCAAAAAATTATTCTAATCCCATTGAACCACATTTTACATCTTAATAACAACCATTTATGTCGGATTTTTGAAATTAAAAACAAAAATATGGCAAAATTTCATTTAAACGGAAAATCATTTTTTATAAGTACCACTTAGTGGTTTCACTATTCATTAAAAAATTGAAGTTTTTCAGAAAATTACAAAAAATTCACCCTAAGAAATATTTGATATTCCAAATTCAAAAATGATTTCTATTTTAAAAAATTAAAAATATATAGGTTGCATTAATTAGTTTAATAATTAATTCCCTCTGTCAAAACAAATAGCATGTTTTTATGAAACAAATTGTATCAAAAGATTGACACTAGTTTAAGTCTGATTTAAAAGTGAAATAAATTAAAACGACCACTATTGGATTAAATGGTAAATATAATTTCTAATTTCACATTAAAACCAATTCAAAATATAATATAATCATATAAATAAATTATATTAAAAGTGGTTTTGAATTAAAATACAACATTTTCACTATTCATTAAAAATTGAACTTTTTCGGAAAAATACCAAAAATTTACAAAAATAAAATTTTGATGTCCCAATTCTAAAAAAGAATTTTATTTTGTCAAATATAACAAATAAAATTGTCAAAAAGTGGATTGAAAAGAGGTTCGCCAACAAAAGGTGGTTAATCGACCTTTTAAAGAAAATTAGAATGTTTACGCTTAAAATTGGATTCATTCGCATTTTCAATCCTCTAACATTTATTGTAAAAAGTAATAATATTTGACAAACATATATAATAATTTTGTAGTTAGTTCTATTCATTCCCTCCATCACAAAATCTAGGCGTTAACTACCATTTAAAATAATATTATTTTATTATTATAGTGCAACGTAAGATTCCCAAGAAACTCGTTGTTGCATATTGGGTACGCCAACGAGCATAGCATCCCCTTTAAAGTAATATCAATGTTTTATTCACAAATATGGATAAATATAAAAATTTCATATTCTTTATTTACCTGGGGTGTTACAAATTATTTCACAAGTACATTCTTATTTTCAAATTATAGTTTATTCATTGTTCTAAATTGTCCTCAATATTTATAACTAATACCACTACATATCCATTGGATTTATATGGAATACAATTTTCATGGTCCATATTGACATGTCTAGCTGGTGAGTCATATTATTTAATATAATTTTTAATGTTAGGCATTAATATTTTTAATAATTATATAATAATAATATATTGAAAAAATTAAAATTAAACTCTAGAGTTTTGTAAATGAGTCAATGATATAAATTGAATAATGTCATTAAATTTTTTGAGTTAAATTAAATACAAGTCATGAGGAAATAATTTCTTTTCATATCCTTCTAATGTATTATGTTTACATCATTTTTTAATGAAAATGCATAAAAATGTTATTTACAATTTCTCTAGTCATACATAAAAATTTATATAATAAAATATATTTCTTCGAATAAATAAAAATAATATATCCTTAAAATATTTATTAAAAAATAAAATATGTCAATTAATGAGAATTGTTGTGGTAAATATTTTATAATAAAATCTTGATATTAAAAAAATGTAAATCATTTGTTGAAACTGTTATCAATGGGAAGTAAATAGTGTTATTCATTTCATGAGGTTAATAATAATGGTAAAAATTGAAGGACAATTATTTGATTCACCGATGTTCATAGTTTTATATAAGTAACAAAACTATTAATTTAAGGTATCTATTTAAATATATTTCGATATTATAATTAATGATCATGAATGTATGTATTGTTCAAAAAACATATAATTATTATTTAATATTATTTATCTAATACTTTTATAGGTATATTTATGTTACTTTTATTTTTAGTTAATTACACATTTTATTTATAAATGAATTCTCAATTCAAGTCAAACTAAATTAGTTACTAATAATATATTTATAATAATAATAATATTTATTCAGTGTATATTTATTAATAATTTTTTTATTTAAAAATTAAAAAGAATTTTTTACAGTTATTAAATAATTAATTTTATTTATAATATTATTAATATTTTAAAGGGATATTTAGATGAAAAATAGTATTAAAAATATAATAATTTTCAAAAATAAATGAAATACATAAAATTTTAAAAATATTAAAAATGGAGGTGTAATTACCATAAGAAATACCACTTTTGGCTAATAGTTTTTTCCTTGAATAAGATATCTTTCAGAAATACTGGAATATAATATCACATTTTATTGGTAATTATTTTTTTTCAGACACTATAAATATATTGTTAAAAATTAATTTTGTTAATATATCTTTTGATAGAGAAATATTATTATATATACCATTATATGTATCCATGTGTAGAAACCTATATACTTTTATAGACATCTTCTTCAAAATCACAATAATTTTACCATGATTATGTTTATATTTAATGATCATCTATAATAATAAGATTTTCATTAAAATATAATATAAAAAAATTAAATAGATGCTTATATATAAAATATTGATTGTATTTCATTAAATATTCATAAATAATATCATGAATTGTTAATTTTTTTAGTTCCATTATTTGGATAATAAATTAATCCTTCAGAGTTTTCAAATTAACTACTAAGAACATACTATGATCTTTAAAAATAATGGATTCATAAATGAAGAGAAAATATTTCATATAATATGATGGAATAATATTTTCCATTCATTATAGGTATCAAGAAGATTTTTTGTTCTATTAGTTTTTATTCAAATTTTCAACTAATTTAGTTCATTTTCTAATTTATTCATTACCCAATTAAATTTTTTCCTTGTATAAATGATATAAATATTAAGGATTTTATATTATTATTCATAGGATTTTCCACTTATATAGTTCTAATATATTATCCTATAGAAAATATCAATAGTAAATAAATATAATTTTAATAATATTATAATTTTCGGATTAAAGGGTTATGAAAATGAACCACATTTATACATTACAAATTGAGACTCACAACTATTCATGATCGATAATATCATTTATATTATCAAGAAAAATCATATAATTTTTTAACCTCTAAAAAATTTTCATCAATTAAAATGTATGTAATATTTTTATAGTTGTATGTTGTATGTAAAATAAATGGTAATCTTGATAAATCTTCTATTGGAACTAGTGGGGAAAATTTAAAAATAGATTTTTCTTCTGATATCATAGATTATCCCCAAGATTATTTTTTCTTACCTTCTGTTCCCAATCTCATTATCTACTTATTACTCCATATAATTTATAGACCTTTTGAGAGATTATAAAATTATTTTTATTTGGAAAAAAATGTGATGGATGTACTACATTATATTTATATATAATTAAAATATTCATTATATAACACTTCTAATAACATGTTTTGAAATGGTTACATTGATATCATCAAGGGGAATAGACATCCAGGTGCGCAACAGAGGTTCTTCGTGAATCCCCATAGCTATGTTATATTTTTTGAGCCCGTTATTATAGATAATTTAATTTTTTTATATTTTATAAAATTCCCCACATAATAAGGAAATGGGTGGGTGTTATTATATATGATCACATTCAATTTCACAAGATAGAATTTTATCATATGAAAATGATTTTTAGTGAGTTGATTCAAATTTTGACAAACATTTTTGATAAAATTGATAACATTATGTATGGAATATTGTTAATATCATGCCCCCTCCCCTCCACTACTACACATGTTGGGTCGGTAGTGAAGAGAACGACTAAGCCTTGACTCTTTCCTGTAATAATCCCTAAGTAAGCAACTAGGCCAATGATATAAAAAAACAAAAGTGAGTTATTACACTCAATATATTGAAATTGATATAAAGTTAAGATGGTTAAACACCAAAAAACCCCCATCATATAATATAAAAGAATGAATAAACCATACAAATTATATACTAGGTGTAGGAATAAAAAAAATACAAATCTCACGATTGATAAAATCATAGCTAAATAAAATCTTATTGTAGAAAATGTAAAAGCTACCAATTTTAAGCTTCTACAATCCATATATCCTACCAAAGTCATCCTAGAATCCTATTAAATATATTATCTGCACATGGGGTGTGTATTTCATTTATAAAAAGTTGGATCATACCCATGGTCTTTCATGAATGTGTTAAAAGAACAAATTACTACCTCAGGGAAAAAAATTATAACATGACAACACATACATAGGTCAACAAGTCACTCAATCTCACCAAGGATCACCCATAAAATAGAAAATACTTGTATAATAAGATAAAAATTAGGACAATATATTCATAGACACCCCAGAACAATTTCCTCACTACTTTTCCACTATAACCCAATTATAATACACTATTTCCTCCATTCCATTTCATATCCACCAATAACAAAAAATATTATATAATTTAGATTGTCACTATATTACAATCACATTTCTATGAACTATATTTATACATTATTTCACATAAACATGGTGTTAGGTTATTATGAACTCATAGGATAAAATCATATGGGCATCTCCAACCACACATGACCCATACAAAATATAGAATCATCCACTATCAATATAACTATATGATTCTACTCAAGGGAGATTGATCATATTGTATTCACATGTTATGGTTAAAGAAAAGTTTTACATACTTCTAATACAACATTTTGGTTGAATAGCGCCATGTCTCATGTATTAGGGTTTGTTAATTTCACATATCCATTCCATTAATTTTAATGAAATTTTTATATTATGATTAACAAATGAGTTTTGGGTTTGGATAAATAAGTATAAGTAAAATAGAAATGAAGGACATGATAGGTGTGTGAAAGGGATAAACCCTATGGTTCAACATTCTAACCCTTACTTTTTTCATAACAATGACCCTTCTAATCTATTATATGTGTTTGATGATTGAATATCCACATCATTACTAATTAGTTTGTGTGAATGAACCTCACACTTTGGGTAATCTCCAACCTTATCCTTAGACTACCCTCGGAGATGGGACAAAATCATGATACCACCCTCTATTCACATCACTAATTTTATCATATGTCATTAATATAAATAGTAGGAGGGGAATGTATATTCCAAAATACAAAAGGATATACAAATAAATGTGATTTGAAGTATGATCATATCCACATCCTATCACTGTACATAGATCCAGTGGAATAATTCGATGGAATTAGATGAGATAATAGACTCTGCATCACAACTATTATTCTGATGGGTGATTCATAGGTTATCTGTCCCTCGTTGAGGAAATATTGAGTGATCAAAATATATAAGAGTGGGTGAGAATTCTGAATAATAGGGTGGTAGAAAATCAATATAAAACAACTATAAAATATAATTGAAATGGAATTAATATATTGAAATGCATAAATTATTCAATGCTATTACATTATCAATGATCTTTACCAGAATAAGGAAAAAAATATTTAATGATTTTACGGTATAATATTCATTCACCCTCATGGATTTAGATAATTTTTTAGATTAACAAGTACCATTTCTCTGACCAGACGATTTATACCTATGAGTTATATGTATATTTTTTATCCTGATCCCTCTTTGAAATCCATTTAATGGATGATCACCATTTATAATGTAGGACGATTGAGAATTATTCAAATTAAAGCTCGAATATTTTTCAATAAGTCATCATCATCCCTTGATGGAGATTTTTACCCATATAAAATGGATGGTATCTAAATGATTTTTTTGGGAATTTTTTATTTTCATTGAACCAGTTGAATATAAACATAAATAGATTCTTGGTTTTATTATAACCATGAAACATCCCTTTGAAATAATATTGGAAAACTTATATAGTATTAAATACCCTTATTATAATTATTATTGAACCAAACCAAAATAAGTGAGTACCGATATTCACCTTCAACATATTGTTTATGGATCTATAGGTTCCAATCATTACATGGTATGTCATAAGTTTCAACAATGTATTTTAACTTCACCTTCTTTGGAAGTAATGGGTTTTATTCTTTCTTGGAAGGCACATAGTGGTTCATCAAAAATATACCTCGAAATAATTGTAATTAATTTTTGTTTTGTTATTAATTTTCGGTTTTAGATTCTTCAGTTGACCATATTAGATTCTATGATCAGCTTTTGTTTTTCATAGTTATTATTGTGAGTTTTTTTAGTAGAAAAAATCATCAGTTTTGATCTATATAAAATCTCCCACATCATGTTCATGGGATAACATATGTAGAAAGATATCCTTCAAAAACACTTATTCATTGTTTCCATAGTGTGGAGCACACAATGATATAAAAATCATGGTTATGTAATGTGAGGTTGATCTTAATAATTATGGGATGATATTATACAACATGTGGTTCATTAAAGATCGGTTTATCTCCCATGTTTTTTATTCATAAACATTACATTCACTTAAATTTGGATTTTTTTCCAAATTTTATGTTTCCAAACCTAAAACTAATATTAAATATCATGTTGAAAATCTAAATAATGGTTTGGAATTCCAGTGGTGTGGCATAAAAAAAATTAAATAAAACCATTGGGTATTATCCTTTGTCCCCTTATCTAAACTTATTGTTGTGGTAGATTTCATAGGGAATGTTTGTTTTATTTATACAGTTTTAAAATCCTCGATTCCATTGCACAAAATATCAAAATTTTAAATATTATACATTTCATACAGTAAATCATAGAAATAAAGAACCATTTGTTTGGATTTACATTATAATTATGTAAATAAATAAATCCTTAAATAAAATATTTTGATCTAACTAACAAGTATGTTCAAGATTCAAAAATGTGAATAACTATTCTAATTTAGAGTATATTTTTATTATTTTTTTGTTTTTCAGGGAATAATAGACAAAATATACTCAAATATTTACCAAACATAACTGAATCACACATTAAAAATAACAATATCAAGTAATTTTATAAAATAATTACATTTATTAAATTGGAAAAAAATATATATTCAGGCATTTAGATTTCAATATACAATCCCTAGAAGAAGAAATTCATAGGACCATCCATTGTTTGAATTATCATGCATCATCCAGGATTCAATTCTCTCATCACTTCAACCCAATGAAAGATTGAAGTACAAAATTATATAACAATATATTTAATTAGAATCAATATTTCAACAATAATAACAATCAATTACTACATTCTATTATGATTCATAAAGCAATGATAAATTTATGACATCATTGTTATAAATCAAAAAAAAGTTTAATATTTCAACTAGTCCATTATCGATGTGAATTTAATACTCTATTTTCTCAAATGAATTCATTTTTTACTATTAGTTTAATATAATTGAATTTTTTTGAATTTTTCTCTACTATTTATGTGATGAGTATTGTGAAAATTCAACTATATTATAAATTTATATTTATTTAACTCACATAAATGATGTCTATGGTCTTATAAAATCACAAAGGGATCACTTTTTTCTTATTTTACACTGGTCTAAAATGAACTTTATAAATTGAGTTTGAGTTAGATCTTGGTTGTGTTATTTTTTAAAAAAGGTCAAGCCTCCTAGGATTATGTTCCAAAATGTTCTTGATGTAAATTTATAATTTTGATCCAAAAAGGTATTTTCTATCATACTCTATGACCTAAATCTAAGATCATGTATCCATGATGTCTATGAAAAAGTCACTCATCATTCATATAATTTTCATTATGCTATAATTGATGAAATTTTTATATCTAGAATGAATTCTATAAGTGGTAAAGAATAATTCTAGTCAATGGAAAAATAGTAAAAAATAACTATACAAAACATTCACAAAAATGCCAATTTTTTGTTTATTTACATATTCTATATGATTACCAAAATAACATTTAAATTTTATTAATAATTTATTAAATCCCATACCCTACACTTTTTCGACATTTAACACATAATTTTTCATAAACATACATATAATATTTAATGAATACATAGTTGAAATGAAGAGTTATAACCTATTTTTATTTTTCCTGGAATGTTTGATGTGTACTCTCCCCTGGGTGAATTTATAGGAAACATGATCATTTATACTCTGTTTTAATTCAGTTATAAAAAACATATAGAAAATAATATAAAACACTAATTCTATTTATTAAAATTAAAATGGAAAATTAATGTGAAAATAATAGATTATTGGGTTTTTAAATCACAATTGGGGCCATATTTAAACTTCCTATATGTAGAAAGTCTTTTCATTATCCCTGCTATTCTAGAGGATGTGTTTTTTTCATTCAAAACACTAAATGTGGTTCCTTCCATAGCTTATCAGCTTCAATTCAACATACATTTTCCCTTTTGAAGCCTTTTTTAAATCCACCCACTCATCATTGGGATGTATTCAATTATGTATGGTTGGTTGAAGAATTTATGAGATTTAATCAATTACACCCATAGTAATAGTGACATCTCCAACATCTTATAGTAGCTCCGATAATTCTACTTGGTCATTTTCAAATAATGTGGAGTTAGAAAAAGATTGAAATTTAGTATAATTAAAATTTATTTAGTTCTAATCATTGTTTCTCCCAATATATATAGAAACACGTACTTATATTTCCTAATGAGATATTTTTGGGAAATTTTCTTATATTATTAATCCATCCAACTAATAATCTGGGTGATGTTGATGGAGTAGTTGAATTCCTTTAAATTAAAATAGAACTTTATCTTTTTATTCAAGAGGGTTACTTTCCACTAATAAGTCTTTGGACACATCGTATCAGAGAAGGTTACAAAATTATTCATATTATAGAAATTATTTTCCCACTCTACGTAGTATCTTCAGTTATATCTATATATTTTTCTATGGTTACTATCTCATTTTAGTCATCTAAAAAATGGGTAAGAATAATAGTTAGTTTATATAAAATCTAAAAATTATTGGAATAATGTTATGAAACAATTTTTGAAAAATTTAATTATCCCACAAATTGATAAAATACTTCTTATAACCTAAATTGAAACTTATATAACTCATGAAACACCCATGGAAGTATAATTTAATGATTTTGGATTTTGGTTCTTCTTTTCCAACATCAATATAGTATCTCTAACATCCTACTTATTCATAATCACTGATAAGAATCAATTAGGTTGAATCAGTAAAATTGTAAACAAGATATATTATTACATAATTCTTCTTACATAGATATAAAAAATAAACAAAAATCATTTTTATCACCCTTATCAGTTTTATAATGTTGGAAATTTTATAAGTGTAATTCCACTTTAATGTTTTCTGGTGTAGATTAGGGAAGTAGCTAGTTTTCTAAAATCACTATTTAGATAAATCCATCTAATTTATCTTCAATGTCCATATCCAAAATGCATATTTTTTATCATGTGATTTCATTTATAGTATATGGTTGATCAATAGACAATTATGATTAAAAAAATTTGTGTATGAAAAGTTCAATAAAGAGTATCCTCCAATTTTGTCAATATTTATTTTATTTTCAAGGTACTAAAATTCTTGGATAATGTATTCACTTATTAAAAATGGAATATATTACACTTTTAAAGAGTTCCCCCTTCTACATGAATGTCTTATTGAGAAAAGAAAATGCATACTAATTTTCCAAATTATTATTGTTCTTCTAAATTTTGGTGAGTAGAATGGTCATTGTCGGGATGTTTATCACCACTTCAATGTTTGGTATTTATTCTTAATTTTATTTCTTTGATTCGGAATATTTGTATATATGATCTATTTTTTCAACCAATTCTTGAATATCCCTACAAAAAATTTATTTTTGATGACTTCATCCCTAAATTTTATAGTTGTGTATTGGTTGTTGTGTGGGAAACACCTCACTAGGCTCTTGTGGGAATATGAAAATATAATATATATGGGGATCCACCAAAAATGGTACCATTATAGTTTTTTAATAAATGGAGAGAAAAGTATGAAATAATAAAATAAAAATGATGATATACTAGAAAGAAATCAGTGATGTTTTATAAAAGATTTGTAAAACTCGAACATTTTCACTAGAAACATGACCATGTAAGTGGAATTATTATCATAGTCTAGAGTTAAATAGAATTTCAATTTAATCTAAAATAATTGTAGTGGCTATCCAGGTTCATGCATCAAGGGCTATGTTTTTCGAGTATAATATATCCAAGAAAATTATGATTTTTTTTAATTAAAAAAAAAGTTTGAAAAATAATTTTGAAGTTATGATGTTTAAAAGAATATATGTAATGGGATTGTAGGCCATGATGGATGAAAAAACGTTGAAACCAGTAAATTACACATTAAGATGATTTATATATTCAAAAAATTGAACTATTGATCCAAATCCATATGTTTGCCTTTTATCAATGAACAACCTTATAGCTTAAACTGTCTGAAATAACACCACATTCGGGAAGAAGACCCTAACTAGTCACTAAATAACTCTATCAAATGGATTAGAACCCTAATGAAACTATCCAATCACATCACTTACACAATAATATCATATGGGATCAAAAAATGTGCAAGGAATGAGTGTTTAAATGAATGAAAAAAATAGTAAGGCATGTGGCATGATGTAAAATCATCTCCCTAGCCTGTCAATATATATGGATACATTATAAGAACTAGAATGGATCAGGTTGGGTGTGCATGTTATTCTTTTATAGTTTTTATCTAAATGTTGACCATCAGGATATCATCTCATCATTTGTGAGAGTTTGAGATATCACCATACATAATTATGTGTGAGGATCATGAAGAAAAGAGGGAGAGAGAGAACAATATATTATTTGAATTTGATTTAAAAAATAATGACTTTAATGACTTTAAGAAGATGTTAAATGATCTTTTCTGGGAGAATGGTAACATTTATTTAATGGTTTCAAGAAATCATACTAATTTTTCCCACGTATTCATTTCCATATGTAGTGAGTTACTTTTTAGCTAAACTACTACCACATCTCACACCCTATGGTTTAGATATTTATGTATCAATTATCACCTTAATGATTTTATTCTCTGTAATCTTTTTAATAAATGATCACTACATAGTCAAATCGAGTGTATGGATTTCATCAAATCCATGATCGAATCTTTTTTAATAACGTTTTCCCCTCCCATAATCTATGTACATACATCATTAAATAGATGATTATCATCTGTATAGTTTGTTAGGAATTCAAAAATTTGGATTAACTAGGGGAATGTATACCTACGTAGCTCTGAGGTTCTTTTCTGACCTTCATATATCCAATTAGAACAGTAGTGGTGGCCTTATGTATTGGTGAAATACTCTTATGTCATTAGTTTTTCATCTATCCTACAATAACATGTGAATTTTTGTCTTTAGAAACTATAAATAATGGATTAAATATCATGTATTTCATTAAAACATGGTGTGTCCCAAGAAAAACATGGTATTTTGGATTATCCATCATCACAGAATATAGGTGACCATATTCATCAAATGATGTTCAAGGGTTCATCGTTAATTAGATTGGTTATCTTTAAAATTATTGGTTTCTATATTTGTTCATATCTATGTTATATTATTTATCATCCCCAAGATGATTCATTATTTGATTTTAGTTCATTTTAGATTTCACTTTGAGTTTTTATAATCCTTAAACATCATCAGATTTCATCTCCAGGAAAATTTCCACATGAAATTGCCTTTAAATCTCATATGGAATGATATTATGTACGAGCCCCTATTAATCTCTCCTATAGAGTCGAGCATATGTTTGAAGCAATTTCAATCTTATTCAGGATGAGTTTTGTCTTAAAGACATTGGGATCATATTCATAAACATGGGATTAATCAATATAGGGTTAATCATCTAAACAATCGGTTTCATATCATGATGATCTACTTAAAAATTTCATTCATATTTAAATTGTTAGAATATAAAACATAACATTCCCTTTATATGGGGTGTTATGATCCCAAAACTGGGATTTTGTTTTCAAATATACGGATTAAATATTTGAAAAATACCCAATAGACATGGTGATTTGTCCCATTTTCCAATTATTCAGTTATGGTAAACTTTACAATGGATCATAAGGTTGATCCTTTCCCTAGAAAATTTTTTGATTCCATTTTACAAAATATTTATTTTCAGCACAGAAATTCATTACAAAAAATTCCAGATAGAAATGAATAAAAATCTAGCTTCCAATAGAAATTTCAATAATGAATATATCCAGAAAGAAAATGTGTTGGGCCATATAAAATTAGGTTCATAATTCCAAAAGGCACAAAAAATTTCAAATTTATTGAGTACCTTAATTAAATTATGTGGGTTTTTTCATTAAATAACCAAAAAATTCATTTTCAGAATTTTTATTCACATTAGAGAGTGGGTGAGAGGGGGTACTCTAAAAATTTTATCCTCCCCATCATGGATGCTTGAGACATATCTTACATTGATCTATGAGTGTTTATCTGGTGTTCTAAATCAGTTGGGATGTTAATGAAAGACACAAAAATGTATGGTTATATTGTACTCTCACCCAAGGTTTCACATATGGGTTAAAAAAACTACCACTACCACCATCAGACACTAAAAATATAATTCCATGTATAACTACCTCTAATTCATAACTTCCAACAATGAGAATCACATAAATGTTCATAAAATAAGTTCAATTTGATATTAATTTATTTAACAACTAATCCCCCAATATTTTTCACATTTACATATAAATTTTAATTCATGATAATGAATTCTTTTACCATTTCCACATTATTATATATGAAAATATTGTTTCATTTTTTCTAAACTTTTACCAAGAAACATCCATTTCAAGACAATGAATCTCAATAAAGTCCACCAAACCGCTACCTACCATGACCAGAAAGCCACTCCAAATTTAGGGCACCAAGACAATATATTTTATCGACACAAAGACACATACATCCGAGATCAATATACTACAATCAACTAGTCATGAATTAATAATGAAAATTCATCTTGGTGTTTTCATTTATCAAATTTTTGTATTTAACCATTAAATTAGAATTTTCAAATCAAGAAAACAATATAATGAATTATTCCATATTAATCATATGGAATGAAAAAATCAAAAACATGGAAAGGTGGTATACACATGTGCATCAAACCATCCCATTTTGGTTGTTTTAATCATGTTTTATTTATTTAGTATTAAAACTTATTACATTCTCTAAATCGAAATAAATAATGATAATCTCCATACACAAGCATAAATTGTAGAGAACAAAAATACCCTAATTTAAAAGTAGAATCTATATTCAATGAGAATCAAAAAATAGAGTTGATAAATTGTTATTATACATGCACAAAATGAATTCCCAAACACATATGAAATGAAATTATGTCTTATAAAAATCATAGTCCCAAAAATATGAAACTCCAAACATCACATCTATTTAGAGAAAAAGAATAAGGACTCACAAATATTCATTGATATCAAATCAGCAGAATCAAAGGATGAATAACAATGGTCCAAAGTTTTTAGGCCTCAGAATACATTATAATGTTTTATCGGTATGATGGGAGAATAAATGAAATTAGAGTGGGTATATTACATAGAGACATACCAAAAATCAACCCATTTATAGAATAAATATATGTTTTACTCTTGTATCATCATGCAGTTCCCATCATCAAAAAAATAAGACACATTATCAAACATACTCGGGAGGTGGTTCACATAATTAATATATAATTTAATTAAATGAAAACATAAATAATGGATAAAGAAAGAACTCAATCATAGACATTAATGATAGGATAAAAATTCATCATGAACTAGTCATATATTGAAATTCCAAAAAATATTGTATCAAAAAAATATAAATTTTATTCCCACAATAAAATAGGGATTTATAATGTGAATCACCACCTCTAGTAATGGATTCGTCTCCATCTACTCTTATCCCTACTTCCATCCCATATCATGGATCCCAACAGTAAAAAATCACTGTATTATGATTCCAAATGGTATTTTTCATTACATTGGATACCTATAAAATATTTTTGATTATTGAAAATAAAAACCAACTAAAAAAGTAAAACATACAACTCTAGAAACCACCAAGAACTCTCCCTGGGATATACTGAAGTGCATTGTGTTGCATTTGTTGTCAATGAGGCATGAAGTTGTCTTGGAATGAATGGATGTCAAGGAGTCAAGATGTGAATGTCAAAGGATGTGATGGTGATGGTGATGAAGGAGAATGGACATGGTACTAAGATGCATGTCACTTAGGAGATTCACTAAGTGGTATTGGAAATTGTGGTTGAAACATTCTCCATGAACATCTGACGATTGCTGAGCTGCTCTTTAAGTTCATAGAACTTGTATCCTGATGATACAAAGTCACAACAATGTTTGAAGACCATGCATTGTAGTGACAATGCATGAGGAGTTGAAGAAGATCCATCCACAACTACAAAGTGGATGATGTGCATTAATAAAGTCCATGCACTATCACTTAGTGCATGAGAATCAGAAGATGATCCGATTGATCTCTGATTAGATCAATGAAGCACATTGAAGAATTTAAGTGATTCAGGAGTTCGGTTGAAGATGAAGAAACCTTCGGGAATTCCATTCTTAAATGTTGATTATATGTTGAAGAAAAATGCAGGAATTATAATCAAGAAGATTAATGTTTGAATTCTCAAGAAGAATGGAGAAGAGGAAAGGGAGAAGTGGCATTTGGCATATTACACTTGGTACTTTGTTTTTATACAAAGTCACTTAGTGTTTTACACTAGCAAAAAATTGGCCAGCCAAGGCACCTTGGGGGTTCAACCCCAAGGCATGGGCGCTAGGGCACCACGCCCATGGGGGAACCCGTGGTGCGAGCCAGGGCGGCAGGGCGCACACCCAAGACACCGCATGGGTGCCTGGGGCACGCCCAGAGGAGCTCGGGAAGCATAGTGGGCGCTAGGAGCGCGCCCGCAGGGAGCAAGGTGGGCGCATAGCGCGCCCGCATAGAGAACCCGGTGCGGGGCGGCACCGGGAGGGGAGGAGTTCAACTGGCGAGTAGCGGGCAGCGCCAGGGTGATAAACCGCGGCAATTACTCTCGCCGATTCGATGTGGGACGCGCAAAATTCACCCGGAGTGAATCCAGGCCGTCCGAGCGATCTCGCGCTTGATCTGCGCCGCACGATTCATCTGTCGCGCGCCGCGATCTATCCGGTCGTCCGATGTATTTCAAATCTTCGATCCGACGGCTCCCCGTCCATCCTCTATCTCGAGCTCGAGCCGAGGACACCCCGAAGCCACCCGCAGCCTCCTTCGAACCAGAGGCTTCCCCGACGACGGATTTCGAGTTCCCGGCCACCATTGCCGAAGCCGAAGGCTCCATTGAGCTCGTCTCTCCACACCGAACACGACCATGCATTAAAATGAGCCTGCATGCAACAAAAGAGAAAATTCTATGAAGGCCGGAGCAACCGGAGGTGCGAGGCCCGTGGTTTGTGCTCAAAGTATTTAAACCGAAGGCATGCATGCGTTCTAAGTCGCATGCACGTGAAGAAGACCGGAGAAAAATAAGGAAAGAACCCGCGGTGGAAACTGAGGAGAGAAACAAGATTTTACAGAAACTTGAGATCCGAAAATATCGGTGGTTCAAGATTTTTCTCACGCGGATAAACCACCTATGCCTCGCCTATAAAAAGAAGACCACAGGCGCTGTTTAGGCTTGCTGATCCTTTGTTGAAGATCCGGAGAACCGTGAGTGCACCTCTTCCTCACGAAGACGAAGCCCCGCGCACACTTGCGCGGTGAGATCCCTTGCGCGAACCCTGCGCGGCTGAAGTCCTCGGTGCCATCCTTGGCCCGAAGGAGTCCCTTGTGCGCTACCTTTGTGCGCGACAAGAAGAGGACCCCCTGCCCGCCACTGCTTGCGCGACAGGGAAGGTTAGGCAGCACCCTTGCGCACCGCTTTGTGCCTTGTTCACTTGCGCGCCTTGTGGATTGCGCGACCCACGACCAGTGGCAATAGCTCGGCTGTGAAGAGAAGGATGGGCCGCACCCCTTGCGCGCCTCACTTGAGTAGGAGTTCGGGTTGAACACACCTTGTCCGAGACATACACTTTGTGTGTGCATAAAGAAGAAGGCCCTACGGGCAGTAGGTGTGCAAAGAAAGGAGAACCCAAGTGTGTGCACAAGTGCCATGTAAAGAACCTACGGCTAAGTGTGTGCATCAAGTGAAGAAGGAGACATCTCACACTAAAGTATAACACACTCTTTAGTGTGCAAACAAAAAGGAACAAAGTGTGTGAAGTGAGAAGCAGTGTGTGTACTAAAACGAATTACACCCTTAGTGGGTTTATCACACCAAGAAGCAGGAAAGGGGAGTGCATGCTTGCATGCATGCACGTGCACTTGTGAAACAAGTCAAATTTGCTTATGTGCATTTGAGTTGACCAAGACCAGAGGATCTTGAAGAATTTGACAAGGCCATGCAGTCAGTGCATGAGGAAGAGGAGATGCCATGCACTTAGTGCATGAAGATGATTTGAGTTGAGACTGAGCCAGACTGAAGTGAAATATATTGTTTGTCTGAGATTGCAGTAGATTGAGAAGAGCCTGATCAACAGAAGTGATCAGAAGATTTGAGCAAGACCAATAGACCTTTTCAGAGGCTATTGAAGATTCTTGAAGAGTGAAGCCAGGTCATCCTGAAGAAGGAGATAAAGCCTGAGCTAGACGAGAAGCCCTGATCAACCACAAGTGATCAGAAGAGAAGAGCAAGGACAGCAGCCTTTATCCCAGGCTGCTGAAGTTACTTGAAGAGATGAACAAGAAGAAGAGCTACTCGTGTGACTCGAGCAGCCAGGAGAAGACCCCTGTGAGACTCAGGGTGGAGGAAGTCTCCAGTGGGATTCTGGAGCAGGCCAGTGGGACTCTGGTAACACTGTGGGACGCAGTATAAAGACCCTCCTGTGGGACTCAGGAGAGATACGGTGGGAAGCTGTATCGACCATTGTAATACTAACAGATTATAATGGGAGAATCCATGCTGGGAGAGCATGGCAAGGATGTAGGCCTTTGGTGCCGAACCTTGTAAATCCTTGTGTCCTGTGACTTTATATTTACTGCATCATTCGAGGAAAGGTGAGAGATACAAGAAGAGTGGATCGAGGCTTTAACCAGCCATAGAGGTTTAATTGATAAGAATCAATTAGTAAAAAGTTTTAAGGGATCACTGATTCACCCCCTCCCCCTCTCAGTGATTCACACTGATCTGGGCACTTCAATTGGTATCAGAGGGAGGTTACCTCTAAAAGATCCAAGGGAGTCTTTATGAAGTGCAGATTTGAGGAAATGAAAGAACAGCCTCAAATGGAGATATCTGCCAAGACTCTGAAAAAAAGAATGAAGAAACAGGCAAAGAAGATGAAGATGAAGGCTGGTGCAATCAGAGAAACTCCTTCTATGGAAAGAAATGTGAAAGTCACATCAGATGACAATTCCTTTTATCATTCTTCTGATGAAGCCTGCTCTAGCTGTGATGAAGATGGAAGAAACAATGATCTTCTAAATGCAATCAAATATCTTCAGAAGAGAGTCCCCAAGGAAGTTGCAATGTGTATAGCTACAGGCCTCCTTGATCTTCAAGAAGAAAAATTACAGCTAGAAGATGAAGCCAATTCTCTGGAAGTCCAATTGGCAAAAAGGGTTGGCATAACCAACACTCTCAGAATGCTGGTAAATTCCAAAGATGAAACAGTATCTCTTTGCAATGAAAGATATGAAGACACTGCTGAAGAATTGCAAAGAAGCCTTTCTGAGAATGAATTCTTTAAGATAATGGTCAAAGAAGTGTTCCATGCACTGGAGAAGCTGCACAGAGTCTCAATGATTGTCAAAGATACTCAACTAGAAGATAAAGTCAAAAGGGTGAAGGAGCTTGACAACTCAATTCTTGAAATCAAGAAGGTGCATGAAGACCAGTTAGAACAGCTGAAAGAAATTTGGGAAGGAAAGCTAAGAACTGTTGAGGATGAGAAGAACTCCCTCAATATGAAATGCTTCGAACTAGAGGTGATATTGAAAAATCTGCAATCACCCAAAGCTGAAGCCTCCCAGTCAGCTGAAAGGGGAAATGTTGCTACTCAAGTATGCATTGAGCATGATGATTCTAAGAGAAGTACATCCTCTAATAAAAGTGCAACATCTTCTAGAAAGAAGGTACCATCCATACCATCTTGTACTGATGCTTCTAATTGTGTTTCCACAAAAAGTTCAGGATGGAAGAATAATTCCAAACAAATATGGATGAAGACAGTAAAGAAGCATAGCTCTCCTGAAACAGCACAACAGGTCAAGAAAAGTACCCTACAATCAGAAGGACTGAAGAGGTCAAGATTTGTGGTACAATGCTGGTGTTGTAACAAGTATGGGCATTGTGCAAAGTATTTTTGGTACAATCCACTGAATGCCAAAGCACAAAGGAAGCCCATTCCAAGGGGGAGCAAGCCAGAAGAAAAGAAGCAGCATCCACAGGTCCAGAGACATCTGTTTACTGCTAACAGATTTGGATTACTTGACAACATCTGGGATGGTTGCAAAAGTGGTCAAAAGAATGATACATGTCAATCTCCAACTGTATCCGAAGCTGGAAAGAAGAAAAGATCACAGAACCTGGCTCAGAAAGAATCCTTGGGAAGCATGCATAAGAAATTGGAAGATGCTCCCAAGAAGATTATGAAAAAGGAAGAGAAGTCCTTGGAATTCAAATCCAAGAAGGGTGATGCATCAAGAAGAGCCACCAAGAAGACATGCTTCTACTGTGGAAAGAAAGGTCATACCATGGATATTTGTGAACAAGCCATGGAACTGAATAGAAGCAGACTGGACTCAAAAGGACAATCAATCCAGAAGAAGCAGACGGAATTGATTGAAAACAAGTTGCCTAAGAAAGGTAGCTTGACAGCATCTAAGGAACCATGTGGAACTTCCAGAACTGGGGCCACTCTTTCAAATGATCTACTTGTCATATGGCCACATCAGTTGCAACTTTCCAGATAACTACAAAGAGCTGAAGATGAAGCTCTGGTAATTACTAAAGCAAAAGGGAAGAAGAAGGTTTCACATGAAGATGTTTTAAGAACCACACCAGCACAATCATCAATGAAGATCAAATGTGCAAGTGTGAAGACTGGTGAAAATGGGACATCTCGGTTGAGAGAATCTTCTCAACCTTGTTGTTCACATTGATGAACCAAGGAGGTTCCATCTTATTCCCTTATACTCTTGGTATATACATGTTCTAACATTGCAGGGAATTGAAGATGATGATCATTCTCATCTGGAGGATGGTTAGGACAGAATGGAGTGAACCCCTTGAGGGGGAGCCAATCTGGAGAAGATGATGTTCTGAAATTAATATCATCTTAAGAAAATGGATGAATGGGGAAGCTTTATCTTTGCACCTGAACTTTCTAATGAGTTTTGTGAAGTTGTGCAGGATTTAGAAATTCATTGATATATCTGAAAAATTTCTAACCCCCAAGCATGATCTCACATGTGTAGAGAATTGTGGACAACATTGAAAAATCTTGGTTATATCACTCTTGTTTTCTACAACGGGTTAGCCCAAGTAAGCTTAGAGTTGATTTACTAAAGGTTCTTTGCTAAAGAGAACATGTGGCATCATCCCTCTCTTAGTGATTTTTTTTCAAGAAGATGCTATTCGAAGGGAGGAAGAGATTTTTGAAAAAGTGAACCACACCACACCTTTGCATTTGATTGCCAATAAGGGGGATAAAATATTGGCACACATATTGACCCATTCATATGTGCTGAAGGAGTGTATTGACAACAAATACAAAGGGGGAGATTGAAGTGCATTGTGTTGCATTTGTTGTCAATGAGGCATGAAGTTGTCTTGGAATGAATGGATGTCAGGGAGTCAAGATGTGAATGTCAAAGGATGTGATGGTGATGGTGATGAAGGAGAATGGCCATGGTACTAAGATGCATGTCACTTAGGAGATTCACTAAGTGGTATTGGAAATTGTGGTCGAAACATTCTCCATGAAAATCTGACGATTGCTGAGCTGCTCTTTAAGTTCATAGAACTTGTATCCTGATGATACAAAGTCACAACAATGTTTGAAGACCATGCATTGTAGTGACAATGCATGAGGAGTTGAAGAAGATCCATCCACAAATACTAAGTGGATGATGTGCATTAATAAAGTCCATGCACTATCACTTAGTGCATGAGAATCAGAAGATGATCCGATTGATCTCTGATTAGATCAATGATGCACATTAACGAATTTAAGTGTTTCAGGAGTTCGGTTGAAGATGAAGAAACCTTCGGGAATTCCATTCTTAAATGTTTATTATATGTTGAAGAAAAATGGAGGAATTCTAATCAAGAAGATTAATGTTTGAATTCTCAAGAAGAATGGAGAAGAGGAAAGGGAGAAGTGGCATTTGGCATATTACACTTGGTACTTTGTTTTTATACAAAGTCACTAAGTGTTTTACACTAGCAAAAAATTGGCCAGCCAAGGAACCTTGGGGGTTCAACCCCATGGCATGGGCGCTAGGGCACCACGCCCATGGGGGAACCCGTGAGGCGAGCCAGGGCGGCAGGGCGCACACCCAAGACACCGCATGGGCGCCTGGGGCACGCCCGGAGGAGCGCGGGAAGCATAGTGGGCGCTAGGAGCGCGCCCGCAGGGATTAAGGTGGGCGCATAGCGCGCCCGCAGAGAGAACCCAGTGCGGGGCGGCACCGGGAGGGGAGGAGTTCAACTGGACAGTAGCGGGCAGCGCCAGGGTGATAAACCGCGGCAATTCCTCTCATCGATTCGATGTGGGACGCGCAAAATTCACCCGGAGTGAATTTAGGCCGTCCGAGCGATCTCGCGCTTGATCTGCGCCGCACGATTCATCTGCCGCGCGCCGCGATCTATCCGGCCGTCCGATGTATTTCAAATCTTCGATCCAACGGCTCCCCGTCCATCCTCTACCTTGAGCTCGAGCCGAGGACACCCTGAAGCCACCCGCAGCCTCCTTCGAACCAGAGGCTTCCCCGACGACGGATTTCGAGTTCCCGGCCACCATTGCCGAAGCCGAAGGCTCCATTGAGCTCGTCTCTCCACACCGAACACGACCATGCATTAAAATGAGCCTGCATGCAACAAAAGAGAAAATTCGATGAAGGCCGGAGCAACCGGAGGTGCGAGGCCCATGGTTTGTGCTCAAAGTATTTAAACCGAAGTCATGCATGCGTTCTAAGTCGCATGCACGTGAAGAAGACCGGAGAAAAATAAGGAAATAACCTGCGGTGGAAACTGAGGAGAGAAACGAGATTTTACAGAAACGTGAGATCCGAAAATCTCGGTGGTTCAAGATTTTTCTCACGCGGATAAACCACCTCTGCCTCGCCTATAAAAAGAAGACCACAGGCGCTGTTTAGGCTTGCTGATCCTTTGTTGAAGATCCGGAGAACCGTGAGTGCACCTCTGCCTCGTGAAGACAAAGCCCCGCGCACACTTGCGCGGTGAGATCCCTTGCGCGCACCCTGCGCGGCTGAAGTCCTCGGTGCCATCCTTGGCCCGAAGGAGTCCCTTGCGCGCTACCTTTGTGCGCAACAAGAAGAGGACCCCCTGCCCGCCACTGCTTGCGCGACAGGGATGGTTAGGCAGCACCCTTGCGCACCGCTTTGTGCCTTGTGCACTTGCGCGCCTTGTGGATTGCGCGACCCACGACCAGTGGCAATAGCTCGGCTGTGAAGAGAAGGAGGGGCCGCACCCCTTGCGCGCCTCACTTGAGTAGGAGTTCGGGTTGAACACACCTTGTCCGAGACATACACTTTGTGTGTGCATAAAGAAGAAGGCCCTACGGGCAGTAGGTGTGCAAAGAAAGGAGAACCCACGTGTGTGCACAAGTGCCAAGTAAAGAACCTACGGCTAAGTGTGTGCATCAAGTGAAGAAGGAGACATCTCAAACTAAAGTATAACACACTCTTTAGTGTGCAAACAAAAAGGAACAAAGTGTGTGAAGTGAGAAGTAGTGTGTGTACTAAAACGAATTACACCCTTAGTGGGTTTATCACACCAAGAAGCAGGAAAGGGGAGTGCATGCTTGCATGCATGCACGTGCACATGTGAAACAAGTCAAATTTTCTTATGTGCATTTGAGTTGACCAAGACCAGAGGATCTTGATGAATTTGAGACGGCCATGCAGTCAGTGCACGAGGAAGAGGAGATGCCATGCACTTAGTGCATGAAGATGATTTGAGTTGAGACTGAGCCAGACTAAAGTGAAAGATATTTTTTGTCTGAGTTTGCAGTAGATTGAGAAGATCCTGATCAACAGAAGTGATCAGAAGATTTGAGCAAGACCAATAGACCTTTTCAAAGGCTATTGAAGATTCTTGAGGAGTGAAGCCAGGTCATCCTGAAGAAGGAGATAAAGACTGAGCTAGACGAGAAGCCCTGATCAACCACAAGTGATCAGAAGAGAAGAGCAAGGCCAGCAGCCTTTATCCCAGGCTGCTGAAGTTACTTGAAGAGATGAACAAGAAGAAGAGCTACTCGTGTGACTCGAGCAGCCAGGAGAAGACCCCTGTGAGACTCAGGGTGGAGGAATTCTCCAGTGGGATTCTGGAGTAGGCCAGTGGGACTATGGTAACACTGTGGGACGCAGTATAAAGACCCTCCTGTGGGACTCAGGAGAGATACGGTGAGAAGCTGTATCGACCATTGTAATACTAACTGATTATAATGGGAGAATCCATGCTGGGAGAGCATGGCAAAGATGTAGTCCTTTGGTGTCGAACCTTGTAAATCCTTGTGTCCTGTGCCTTTATATTTACTTCATCATTCGAGGAAAGGTGAGAGATACAAGAAGAGTGGATCGAGGCTTTAACCAGCCATAGAGGTTTAATTGATAAGAATCAATTAGTAAAAAGTTTTAAGGGATCACTGATTCACCCCCTCCCCCTCTCAGTGATTCACACTGATCTGGGCACTTCATATACCATTGAAGTAAAGAATTCCACGTACCTCAAAAACTAAGAAGAAAAATCCAAAAAAACCAACTAATCGGTTTTAAAATCTTAACATCCAAACCATAAAGGACCAAAACACTATGGGTACATGGAATTCATACTCTTAATTACACTTATCTAGATAGACATGCCTCCACATGACTACATTCATGTTGAGGAAATTCTTTTATTAAACTTTATCCGAATGGAAATGATCCTAGGTCAGTTAGTAAATTAATTATAAATCATCTCTAATATAATTCGTTCCTAGTCAATGACATGGGAATCATCGTGATGGTACATATGATGTTGGGACATGTGGGAAAAAGTATAAACACTGTTCATTTGAGGGGTATTTAAATCCAATAAGACACCTCTCTAACATTCCCCAATACCAAGAAGGTTCTATAATTATAGGCTGAGAGAAACCTTCATCGACCAAACCATTATCATCCACACCAATGTGAATCTTTTTAGAAAACATAGCCCCAAACTCAACCTATAAAATCCTCCTCCACTGACTAGAACAATCCATTCGGTGGTCCTAAAATAAATTTAACTTTGTATGAAAATCCATTATATTATTTTTCATGTTATATAACACATCAAGGAAAAGAACTATTATATCCAAAACACAAGTTCTACGTAATGGAGATTAACATGAAATCCTATATGGTGACTCAATGATGGACATACTTATAGATATTTTATTATAAGAAAACATAACCTAGGTAGGGGTTGTAGCTATGATCCACTGAAATACTAGATGCACACCTATGATATATTTTCTCATATACCGATTGTTTTCTCTATCTGCTTGTCCATATGGGGATTGAAAATTGTAATAATGAAAAATTAGTAGCGAAATGTATTATACTAGATCATCCAAACACATAAGGAAAAATATGTGCCTTATTCAAATATTATGGTGCTTGGATATCCACAAAACCTCACCACATCATCCATATACCATCTCATTATATAATCCATAATACTTTTCCATCAGAACGTCATAAAGTGATCCAACTTCCCCAATCGATTCATAAGCACCTAGATATATAACATCCCAGCTAATCCCTGGGCATCATGATTAAAAAATCCATCTAAATTCTCTACAACATCCATTCAGGTAAATCAAAAAATTTATTATACCACCATATTCAATATATTCTTCCATTAAATACTCATAGATTAGGAATACCTCCATGAATTCCTATACAATTTACTTCACTCCCAACCACATATACTACCTAAAAAATCCATGAAACGTCTTGGATATGCCTTAGAGGACCACTAGATGTTGTCAATGAAACTCTAGACATATTTTATAATTTATCTTCAATAGGGATAAATCCTTCTGTGGAATATACCATGATATTAGCCATACAATTATCATCCATAAAGAGAATAACCATGAATGACCAAATAAAAAATAACCTCTACCTCCATCTATCCCCATTATAAATCCTCCACACTCTATAATATATTAAGCTATATCATCAAATAAAACAATTATTCTTGTCTATCGACCTACTAAAATTGAAGTTACAAGGCTACTAAATCCTCCAATTCCCAATTGGTGTCCTCTAATTCTCAATGTAATCTATAAATACATTCATGATACATCAAACATGAGTTTTCATCCCATGATGAATTAAAATACCTAATAATTAATTTTTTATTTCAACTTATGTTCAAACCTCTATACTATTATGTTAAATTTATCTATTTAATCACCCCCACTATTTAATGGTAATTGAGAAAAATATATTCTAATAACCCCATTACCCATATGGAATCCATTATGAAATGATTTATGGAGACCAATTCAGTTAATATTTTATAGGTAGTGAGTACAAATTAAATTGGATTATTCGACAATATATACGATTTTTATATAACATTCTTTATGAATTCAATTTTTTACATAACATTTAAAAATATCAATAAACCATTCAATTGGTTACATCAATTTATAATGTACAGGACATAATAGATAGGTATCTCTAACCATGCGATCCATCATGTAAACCATCATATCATGTAATTATTTGAATGAAATAAATTTCTTATTAATTCAATATTATAGTAAATTCCATTTCCATAGTAAAAAACATTTCCTGGTATATAACCTTACTATATATATCTTCCGAAAAACTAATCTTGGCTATTTCACATTAAACACATTTATCCAGAATAGAACATAATGTTACAAGAATGTAATATTTCATCGAAACATGATATTAATTTTATTTTACACCCTATAAATTAAAATTATTCATTAAAAATTAGTAATGGAATTTTCGGAATACCACTATGGAAACATTACATCATTTAGAATCTTTCAAATCATATACCTCTCATTATGAGAATGTGTGTAAGTTGATAGAGGCATAAAAGTCATCCATTCACCTTCAGTAGTGTCCACTATTCCATTATCCCCATATCAATCATGTACATCCTTGAAATAATTCCATCCTCTAATTTTGTAATTACTTTTTTATGGTGTAGTAAAACAATCACATACATTTTTTTCAATGTGCATGAAATTATGAAAATTTATTACGTAAAAAATATAATACATTAATTCAAAAAATTATAAGATATTTTTACGCCTTTTTCATGTAATTTTTTTGAAGATTTATAATATATAGGGATAATATACACTACCTTCAAGAACTATTTATTTTTTGTTAATGGAGATAGTGATGTACCATGGTCTGTATTCCAATAGAATGTTGTCATCCAAGATTGGTATTTATTTCATCAGTGTAAAAAATATTGATGTCATAAAAAATAGCCTTCTTTGATTATATTTGAAACAAAATATGTGTTCTCATTTTTCAAAGATGTGACACTTTGACATTAAATTAATTATATATCCTAAAAAAATTCATTAGTTTGAAGTTAATTTATCATCTCATTTAACATGTCTCTCAGGGTGGATTCTTTACTTATATGAGCATCATACAATATAACACATGTGTCTAAAATAAATTTTAGATCGATGGTAAATGTTTCTAAATAAATATATATATCATTAACATGTTTTTCGGTCTTTATATAAGCATTGAATAAATAATTTATTTCCATTTTAAAAATCACCCATTTAGGGATTTATAATTTAGCAGCATAAATATCCATGTATTGTGAGTAATTATTTGTACACAAAAAGGAATCACATCGTCTATAGATAGACCGTGATATAGGTTTCTCAACTCATTTTTATATTCAGAATAATAATGATAAATATTCTTCCACTGAAGAATGTATTTTTAGGGAAGTAGTTTCCTATCATGAATTATTGTATTTGTGTTCAATGTTCATTTTCTTGCGATCTACTCACATCCATATATATATATATAACAAAATTATTGGAATGTCCAAAAAAATTATAATACATGATTCTTCATTCATGATTCAATCAATTCCACACATAGGAAATTTATTAATTGATTCATAGTCTATGAAAAAAATATATATAATCATTTTTAAAATCATGTAATATTTCAGATATCATTGAAATTCACCATATACATCGTTTAAAATCATTTATTCATAACGAAATCTCATTTTCTTTTTGTAGTATATCATTCAAAAGACCACGTAGCTCTTTAATGATGGAATATATCCCTCTAAATCATCCATTCAAATTTTTGCAGCATCACATTAATCAACAATGTTTTATATTTAGTATAATTTTCTAACATTGCCTCCTTACACAACCCTCTTACTTCTAAAATAGATTCATAAAATTTTAATGATCTTCTTCAATGCACATTGTTATTTCTCTAGTACATGCCCTTCCCCAATTTCACTTGTAATCAAATATTATGATCTATAAATTGTAGTAACACCTCATTAAGTATCTTCATCTAGTTATACTACATGTTGTTTCCAACACATATATATATATATTTTTGTTTTATTATTGATCAGATCTACTTCTAACATTGCTGGAATAATTTATATTGATTGATAAAATGAAAAAATAGAAAAATTATTTGATATGGTTCATATGTATGCTCTATTGAAACATTACATACTCTTTATTACCATTCTCAAACTACTTTATCAGGAGATTATCGTCAAACCATTTGTAATTCAAGTCCTTCTTTTTTTGGTCGATTAATTTTCTTATTTTATCGTCACTTTTTTTGACATTATTATTATATATATGGTTTAATTTTATAAAATTTGATGTATGGAATGGATTTTAAGATACAATGAAAAAATTATTTCTAACAAATGAAAATTATTATTTTTCATTAAGAGGTGGAAATACTCTTCATTGATTGGGAGTCTTCATTGTTAGGTTTGTTTCAATATTAACCTCCAATATCTCTTTAAATGATAGTTTTGGGGAAAAATAGAATGTGCGATCTAATTATGATATTAGTAATCTTCAAATTGAGTATTTTCTCATTTTACCTGATTACATTGATGTATTTCCAAATTACTACATGGACATTCATCATATTGTAATTTTTTGTTTTCTATTTATGTAATCCATTATAGAAATCCAATATCAATGATTCCATATATATATATTATACATTATAGAACTAGTGTAGTTTTTGGAAAAAATATGTAATTTGGAAATAAGGGATTTATATTCACTAATGTTTCACATTGTAGATCCCATGATGTTTTTAATATGAATAAATATTGATCTGTGATTTTAGATTTGATTATATGGAAATATTTTTATTGATATAATTAACACATACCATATGCCTCACATTGGTGACGTGTTTGATCAACAACATAGAGGGAAATATTTTTAAAGATTTACATTTTTTTCGGAATCACCAATTCATTGAAAATAAGAAATATATTACAAGGAGAAAATTGTGTATTATATATGGAAATCATATGTTCAAAAAAATATTTGGATCGACTATGAACCCTATATTTTGTTGATCTGGTTGACTAGGTATTTATGAACATTCTTGATATTTTTTTGGGAATTTATTGATGATATATTGGTGTATTATAAAAGCTATAAGGACCATTAGAATCACATAGATATCATTATTTATTCAAATTGATGAAAAGTGTTATATTCTAAATTTAGATTTTTTATTTAAACCATTTATTTTTCATTGATACATTGTCTCTATTTATAGAATCTTAGTTGATCCATCAAATAAAACGACAGTCAAATAATGTCATATGATGATATAAGTTTATGATGTCTGTAGTTTCCATTGATTGTAAGGTTATAATCAGTGATTTGTACAACTTTTTTCCCAAATGGATAACATGTTATCCTATATTACACATAAAGAGTTTTGGATTATTTAAAAAATAATTTTAATATTTTTTTGATAAATTGACAAAAATATTAATAAGTTCCCTAGTATTACCTAAACCATTGAAAAATGATGTTTTTGTGATATATAATGGTAAATAAAATAATATTCTATGATTTTTACTTATAATGAATGATAAATTAGCTTCCTTTCCAGCAAGGAAGATAATTATCCATAAATATAACAATAAAACTCATGATATTGTACTAAAACTCATAATTGGTTCCTTGAATATATTGAATCATTAAAACTATAAATAAATATTTTTTTTAAAATATAATCATAAGATCAAAAAATAAATATTTTTATATTCAAATATTAACATAAGTGGAATTTGTTACCTCATGCTTCTCAAGGATTATGATGGTTCAATACACTACCAGGAAGTGAATATAAATAATGTAGAATATGCCTCAATAAGAAAGATCAAGGAATACTGATCAAAATGAGGAATGTATGGGATCCAATCTTCATATATTTAGTAAATATTTATATGAACATTATTAATGAATGGTAAAAACATTTAATTTATAAAATAGTTTAAAACCACATATATAATGAAATATATAATGTTCACATAACAATGATGAGAATTTTCAAACGAAAACCAAATCAATGCATGATGGGAAATGAGTTTAAATTATTTATTAATATTGTGTTTTGAAATTTAGAATGTTTTTATATGTTCAATCAATACATGAGTATAAAAGTTAATTATTAGATTAATTTCTTGGATTTTATTTCTCTATACCCCTAGTAGTACCTATATTTGTATATATTTGAATGAAAATTTTTATTGGGATAATATGAAGCAGAAACTCTTTATTATATATCATGATATTTGGTTTGGCATTAAGTGAAGGATAATATAATACATCCTAGAGGATTCATAAAACATTTAGCTATATCATTATGGAAATGATACTAAATTAATATGTAATTATATCTACGTTTCCAAATACGCATAGTAAGAATTATTTCGTATGGATTAATATTGATACACATACACTATCAATGCATTTTCATGATATATGGTAAGATTTACCACTTGAATTAATTATATTTATCTACATTATTTTTTTAAAATACAAAATTTACCAATTTCAATTATTTCTGATTATGATCCCTGATTACATCGATATTCTTTAAATGTTTTCATATGTCTCATAATACCAAGTTCCATTTCAACAACACCAATATCCTCAAACTAATGAACAATTTGAGAGGACTATTAAAACATAAAATGAAACATAGAGGTCATGATAAATTGAATTTAAAGGTATAATGGGTCAATATTTACACTTTTATGGATGTTTCCTCATTTAATATCTTCAACTCAAATATTAGAATCGAAATATTTAAACTTTTTTTGGGACTGATATGTCATAATCCATCATTTATGGATGATATATTGTAATGAAATATTATAGGCCCATAACTTTTGAGGATAAAATTAAAAATTTAAGGATCAATAAAACCTATTTTAAAACATATCAAAGTTTTAGGAAGATTAATTCCTATAAACAAATGAAATAATTTGAATTTTATCTAGGACAAGACATCTTCTTGATTGTATATCAATGGTACAGTGTGATGTGGAATCACATGAAATAAAAATTGAGCCCAACATAAATCATATAAGTTTGAAATTTTGTAATGAAATTTGTATATGGATTACCATTTGGAAATTTCCTCAAGTATATCTAATGTAATGATATATTATATTTCTTATTATAAATGAATTATATGAAATACCCACCATATGTTCACATCTATAAAGAAATATAAGTGAAACCATTCATATTTAATATGATGATCCTGTACAAATTTTTAACACCATAGAACAAGTATTTAAGAATATCATGACATTATTTACAAAGCAACACACTATAAATCATAATATTGAGGAAGTATCTTGGGAACATGTTAATATTATTATAAGGATCTGCACTGATTTTGTTTAATGTAATATCAATGCAATTTTCATAGAGGGATGATTGAAACACTCGAGAAGTAATTATTAGAAGTTTATTTTTTTAGAAAACAATATTAAAATAGATATTTTAATTTTTTAGCGAACATAATATAAAATTTTATGGGATTTATATCGATTTAGTAGATTTTTTTTCATAATTAGCAGAAATTAATTTTTTAAATTTTTCGATTGAAATATTATTTTATGAATAAATGAAAATATGGAATTTAACTAAAACTATATATATATATATATAATTATTATAATATCTATATTTATGCATGAGTTTATTTAAAATTTTATATAAATAATGACGATATTTTTTTGGGAAAGGCATATATTATATCTATATATATTTTCTTTTTCAATTTTAATTAATATAAAATGTATTTACTAATGATTTATTTAAATGAAATTTATGGATGATATATTATAAAACATTAATTTTAATCCATATGATTATTATTACTAGTCATAAAGATAATGTAAGACCATATTATCCGTGAAAAATAATTTTTCATACAAACAATCATCATGTTTTGAATGTTTATTATTAGATTAATTTTTTCAAATAATAAGAATTGAATTTGATAAATTAATGTCTATATTTTGAATAATAATTTAATTTTTTTTAATAATTATTCTTTTAATTTTTTATAATGAATTGTATAATAGTTAGAAAATCAGTTATCATATTTATGGGTAAAAATGGTTAAAATGATTTAAATAAAATTAATAAGACCTCAATATAACAGAAAAAAATTTATTAAATCTAATTTACTTGATTTATTTCGACAATAACCATGTAAAATATTAATATGAATCATTATAGAGTCATTTATCTTTATAACTATTAATATATTTTTATCTTTTGAAAATAAATCCAAGGGTATCCTCTCCATCATTTAATTAAGAAACATCGCTATTTTTTCCTTCAAATAAATTGATTTGTTTAGATATGAATAAACCTATAAAAATATTTCCAAAAAACCTTAGACTCTTTTTACATTTTCAACAATTCTCAAATGAAACACCAAATAGTTCTTAAAATTACTTCTCAAAAATCACTTTAAATGTATATGTAAACCATCTTAACTGAACACTTTCATTTCTTATTCTTCTATTACCACATTAATTTTTTCCAAATAATTAAAATAATATTAAATATATATCTAATATAATTAAATAATAATAGGTTGATTTAATATATTTGATCCATATCATTTTTCTTGAAATGAGATGAAAAACTATCTCTTGTGTTTATGGAAAACTACCACTTTGGGAACCAAGGTAATTTTATCCCACCACCACCTCACATGGATGGTAATAATTATAGAAATAGTGAATATGATTTATATTTATGAAATATTTATTATTTATTTATTTTAAAACATCTTTTCTTATTTCCCATTTTACTTTTTAAAAAAATAATACCATTTATCGTTTGTACGTGAGGACTTCTACCTCCACAATGCGATGTGAATCAATTTTCACGATCAAATTTCTTAGATTAGTATACATATGAATATAAAAACCACATATTATTTTTATGTAAATAATGAAATTATGGATTCTATATAACATTGATCAAGGTAGATGGACCACAATTACTGAGTCTAATTGTAAATAAACAATGAAGCAGTCTATACCTGAAACAATTATAATAACGAAATATGGATCACAAAATGATTATGATATATTATTGGTGTATCATATATACAATTGTATGGTTTAGATATATAGTTATAGTACATATGAATTTATCATATTAAATTCTAATGAAAATTAAACTATGTTGAAGCCTAAGATAAGTAATTTTATCTCAATCAACACTCAAATGAGATGTATTTTGTATTAAGAACCTTTTTGTTATAATGTATATAGTTATAATTTGATATATATATATATAACATTATTTTCTATTTATTAATTGAAATCAATTTCTAAATTAATGTTTATTCTATCAAGGGGTTATAATTATAGTGTTACCAAAGTGGTAAGAGTTCATTTTATATTCAAACTTTTTGGGATTCTGTATATTTTCATTGAAGGAATATTATAATTAATCCATCATTAAATATATCTTATTTTATCATATAGATGATAAATAATTTTAATTTTGTTATTTAATGTTTTATAATATTAGGTACATTAATGATGAAAATAATTTTTTAAAATAAATTTGGATCATATTTCTATTTTGAATTGTGTATCTTTATCATCAATGTTACTATATTTCAAAATTATTTTTAAACAATCATTATTGTTACTAAAATTTATTATTAAGTACATTTTATATTTTTCTGGAATATTGTAGTGATTAAAATATAACACTAAATATTTTTCCATGATGGTCATTTTCAATGTTCATTACAAAAAATGAAATGTAATGATTCTTTTTAATGTATAAAACGTTAGTATATTTTCTCACAATGATGGCCATTTTACTGTATTTCTCTTTTTCTAAATGTTTTCAATGGGTTTATAATGAAATTATTTTAATGAAAATAAATATTAAATGCTTCACTTCCATTTTATTATATTATATTATACACTTTATTTTATTACTAAATCTGAATTTCTTATGAATTGATGGTTTTATTTTATTTATTTTTCTTTCATTGATTTTCTGTTAAAACAATCACTTTTTTCTGGTCATATTTCATTACACATCAAATTTCTGTTTCATACTCTATTTTTAGTATCATGGATATTCTTATAGAATAAACCATATGAAATATATGAATACATTATTTTACTGTCAATGTTATTTTTTTGACTGCGTAAATAATGATATTCAATATTCATTACTCAATATAGTTATTTTTTTAAACAAGAATAATGTTTATGAATAAATTTTTTCATTCAACTTATGAGGAATTCATTAGACATTCAATAACCACTGTGGAACAGTTTTACATATCCATATATGACTCGATATATCTCCTGATAAGAACATATTAGATATCCTTATTAAATGTTTTTTTGTATAGCTAACCATATTATAAAATTTCAGATCATAAGGACTTGATCGATATGGTCAAATTTATTAATTTCCTTCATTACGAATTAATTTATTAATATCCCTGATATTTTTACATTGATATTATCCAAAGATTCATTTTATGTTAAATCTATTGAATACATGGAATATATATTCAGTTCTGTATCTTCTTATATTGAATATATATAATTTAACTACGAAAACATCTGGTGTATACAACCCTTACAATGAATTTGATATCACCATTATTTGGTTTTCCATTGCTCGGGATATTATGTAGGAATCAATGAATGATTTTCAAGGATATAAAATATTTAATTTTACTATGTATTATATTTTATATCCAATATAAAATGGGAATCATTTGTGTATATAGTACATCAATAATAATAAATTGATCTATCATTTTTGTTGAAACCCATTGTATCTTATTATAGTTTAATATATTAGACACATAATCTAGTATATTAAGGATGGGGTTGTATAATGGGAATACATAGTTTTTAGGGTGATAAATAATTCTCAATGAAGGTATATTATTACATAGAATGTTTCATAGAGTTACTAAACTTCATTACTCTGTTCATTAGGAATGAAGCATTCAAGGAAAGGAGGTTATGAACATCTTCCAATTAGATATGTGACATCATGAAAGGATCATTGACCAGATTACATATATGAATGTTCTTTGCAAGGATTTAAAGATCTTGTGGGTTCTAGAGGAGGACTATGTTATCAGTATTCATTCAGTATTAAAATACTTTCTAGTTATAAATCTAGTAGTATAATAAGAAATGCTATGTTTTTGTTCAAGATTGTTTACAAACACCAAATCCGTAGCAGTGTTTCTTTAACCTAATAAATCGGAGAGGGTGGTCCTCATTATCTCAAATGGGGATCGATATTTCATTATCTTAAAATTTTCCATGTCCTTAAATAAAGTGTATTTTGTGTGGTAAGATGTGGTTTCTATAGCAATTCTAAATTATGGTGATAAAGATTAGTTCTCAAAGAGATGAAAACCATACATGGTATGTTAGTCAGGGTCTTGTTTTGGGTCCTCAAAAATAACATCAAACCCTATAGACTATAGTGACCAGGAGTAGTCATTTTTCATAGGGTCAATGTCATGCTAACGAAGTATGAACGTCTAATGAAATATACTAGGATCCATCTAATGGAGGTGAAGTTCCATCAAATGATTGAGGTATGGTCATTATTACATATCTATTTTATACTACCTTTTTGATAAGGGTGATTCCCATACATTTATATATATTCAAATTGAAATTATGATTGACGTACTGGTCAAGATATCTTCTAAATTTCCATATCGTAACACCGAAATGGGTACTAATGTCGATCATATTAAGCGATGAACTGGATATCTGAAAATAATTATTAGCAACTGAAAACAATTAGACTTCAAGATCCTTTAGATTAATAGCATCAAAGTAATCATTATCTTGGACTAGTTGAATAGTTATTGGGTTTACACTGATTACTATAGAATATATATATATATATATATCTTTCTTTAAACCAATGGGTAGAATGTTCTTTCAATATGGAATGAATATTTGGATCAGAAATAATGGTATAATATATAATCTAGAACAGAGATATTATGACATAAGTATCAGGGTCATCTCTTAAACAAAGGAATCAATAGACTATTCTATTCCATAAGTGGTGGACCATTAATAAAAAAACTCCTTTATGAATTTTTAGGACTCCATATGTCGAGAATAATTATTATTAGATTGAAATCATGTTGCAATTACAAAATATATCTATTCCACTATATCATATAGATTCAGTTGAGTCAAATTAAAACAATGTCAGTAGTGATAGTTTAGAGGTGAATGGTTTTATTAGATAGGGAACATATCCCTAGTCAGCTATGGTATTTTTTAGAAAGATGGTAGACTGTTGTCTTATGACCAATTTTGAATACATGACATTGAACTGAATCTCCAAGAATAATCAATATCCACTGTTCAGAATTGATGACTTTTTAACTACTTTTTGGTATCCCAGTGGTTCTCCTATATTTATAAAATTCATTCTACCATAATATATTATCCTTTTCCTATGAAAAAATTTAGGAGATTTTAAATAATTTATGGGTGTCGTATCATTACCCTCGGTTTGAATATTTCACAAGTGGTTTTCCTGACTCTCCAAAACAAGATATTCAATCATTATATCGACTCCTTTATTTTTATTTTTAATAAAGTTTACAATATATTGAAACAGACATTACAAAATTTATGTTTGTTACCATTCTATTGTATTGAGTAGACCTTGAGCATATTAAATTTATTCAAAACTTATAAGAATTCACTATTGGATTCATGAAGTATGATTTCATTGGAAAGTTATTTTTGTGAAGGGAATTTCTATGGATCAAGAGAAGGTTGAGATTATGATTTATTTGGAATGCGCAATGAGTGTTTCTGATATAAAGAGTTTCCTTGGTATTTATAGGTATTGAAAATTTTTTATACGTGAATTCTATTATTTAGAATAATCTACGACTATGATTAAAAACAATAGAATTTGGTTTAGTAAATATTTTAATTTGAAGATTCCTTATCTGATTTGAAGATAATATTTTAAATATACTAAATTAAAAATTATCAAAATAATGGGATTGGATATTTAGTTTAATATGACACAACATGCGATCTTTTGGAAGATATGATAAGAAAACTCTACTACATAGTAGATTATTTTCTGTTTTATTATTGACACAATGAGAAAAACATCCAAATATATGACTTGGTTTTATGACATTTGGTCCGTATTCTGATTCCTTGGTCACATAATCTATTTAGTCAGAGGGTTTAAGTTTGTAAGGTCCAATAGAAATTTATATATATGTTCTATTAGTGGGTTTTGAACTTGAGGAAAATGAATTGGGTATAATATCTACAATAATTTGAATTTAAGATGTTTAATAATTTATAGAATGATAACTTCATTACATAATATCATAGTAGGAGAACAATATAGAGAAGGGAACATAAAGATATATCATCAATGGTGGACTGAAATCTCCTGTTTTTGATGTCTATGTAGTCTTGGGGCTGATCAAAGGATCTTGGAGTTATTATTCATGCACATTTGATAATCACAACTTAATTACTATAGCAGGTGATGAAAGGACCATGGTGAGATCGTGAGTGTGTGGTGATTCAAGAATGATAGGTAGGAATTTATTACTTCATCACCTTTAGGGAATCATCCAATATGGTTCTTGGGGATATATGATATCACATAATATATTATTGTAATATCTAATGAACTAGGACATCTTTCATGATATTTATTAACCCATGATGTGTTCGACATTTCCCATCTTCAATGTTATATTAATAATCATGATCATTTGATCATATATGAGGATATATAGTTTGAACAAAATACATCTTTTCCAGATTGTCTAGTTTGGATAATAAACTAGATTAATTAGGTTATATGAGGGAACATGGTTCCACTTTTTAGAGTGTCATGGAAACATGGAAGGACCCATGAGGAGACATCAGAGAATGAGTCAGTCGACTGAGCATAGCAGCATATGTTGTTCAATAAGGATCACAAGATATATGTTTAAGGCTGAAAATCCAAATATGGGTGATTATAAAGTGTTATGAGTTTTTCCTAATATTCTAAAACATATTTCTTCCATCTCCTTAAAATGTTGGTTTTTGATCAATAATTGGGTAAATTATTGTGATATTTAAATTATCCATTTCAGTGTTTTTGAATTATTTTTGTTCATAATGGGCTACACAAAGCTCATGGTAGAAGTTGTGGTGATCTTTTGTTTTCCCCTATTATAAATTGGGAAGGTAAATGGGGATTCAAAATTAAACGACATGGGTATGTATCAATTGGGAAGAACCTATGGTTTATTGAATAGTGACCACAAATGTCTTATGGTGGTGGGTTTGGCGGGGGAAATGATTAATATGTCAATAAAACTCCATAAGTGATAGTTGTTTCAAGATACCTAGGATGATATGTAAATGACCACCAAAACCATTATGGATGTCATAAGGATGGTTGTGTTGTAGTTTTAGAATTTGAATTGAAAAACATTCTTCCTGGATCTCGATAATTTCAAATAAAAAATGAATGATATATCAATAAATGATCGTGAATTTTAATTTACATTAATTATTAACCCTATTATCCAATCCATCCCCCTTTGCATTAACTATTCCATGGAATGAGATGAATTATAGATGACTTCCAAACCATTTATGGTATGATCTATGTCTAAACCATTAATGATATTCATTATTATCTAGTTACCCATTGTGACTCATTCCATAGGTATTGTTCATGTTGATCTAACTTGATGTGTGCTATGGGTAAAATTCTATAAAAAAATTTCAAGGATAAATGGGTTATTCTACTTTTATAGTTGAAATTTAAAATTATGTGGGTGAATTCTAAGAGGTATATAGTGAATATTTAATCCCTTAGATTGTTCCCTTCTTGATTTATGTTCTATAAACCATGTTACATTGGTAAAAAATATATTCTAGGGACCCATGACATGTGAGTTAGTCCTCTTGGTGCATTGGTGATATTTTGTAATCAATACATGGTGAATGTTAATGTTGATGTCATCATGAAAAGTACAATAAGTTAATTAATATAATTAAATAATGTCTTTGTTTTGTGTATTTAAATGTTGTTATATTCTTAGGTTATATTACGAAATTTTCTTAATTTTCACATGTGTGTGTGTTTGTCTCGCATGAGGTCAATTCATACAATTTATCACAAGTGTGAACATGGGTAACATGGGGGACCATGGAATTGTATGATCATGTTTGTGTGTACATGTGTACTGAAAAACAATATTTTTATACTTTTTGTACCTATTTGTGTAATGTCTAGTATATGCGATGTAGTGAATTTGTAGGAATAACATGTAGTAGAAAATTATTTGTGGAAATTTGTGGCTCAGTTAGCCCATATATGGGTAGTATGTCGACATGTGATGAACATGATGGTGGGATGAAACACACGAAAGAGTCTTATAGACATGATACATGACCAATGTAAGTTTCGGGATGCAATGACCATGTGTCCTGACCTATGGTAGAAACATGGCATGATGGCCGAATGGTTTGACTATTAATTATAACAATATTCAATGACCTTGTTTCAAATCTTGTGACTCATTTTCCTTTTCATTTTTAGGAGGTTTTTTTCATGGTGGATATTGTGGGACAAATGTGGTCATAATATGGTTGAATTTCATGAATTACATTATTATTTTCATTCTGTAAAAGAGTTTATAATTTTATAGTAGGTAGTTTTGTGGCTTCGTTAGTGTATGAATTCTCATTACATTATTGTTTCATTAATTTTTGTGTAATTTTGTATTTTCATGTCATACACTCTTATACGTATGTGATTGTTATTTTGAAGAATCAATGTTTTCATACTAGGTTTATACACAATCCCTATAAGGGATAATCAATGCATGTGAAAACACCATCATTATAAGGGAAATTGGAAGGGTAAATTCACGGATGATAATGATAAAGGTTATGGAGTATTTGGTTCTAAAGAGGTAATAAGAATAATTCTTTATTGTTGATATAGTATCTTATATTATTTCCAATATTGGACATTCTCTTGTTTGGACTATCACTTTTGGGATCCTTATATTACTGTTCACTATGAATTGAGATTCTTAAAGGCTATTTGTTATAGATTTTTTTATATGTCACACTATGTTATCTGATGTTACAATTTTTAATTCTATTTATTGATTCATAGGGTATAGTATCCCCAATGATAGTATTCAGACTATCAAAAATATTTATTTAAATGTTGTGTACAGGGGTGTCCGCATGAGTACATGTGGATATTTGACTTCGATTATGTGATTCTTGTTGGGGTGTTACATGTGGTCCCTTATATGCAATGTAAAATGTGTTTTATGTATGACTTTATAATTTCATGCATGATTCACGGGACTAGGTAGACGTATAGGGACTATGGATCCCTTAGGAAGAAGAGATATGACGGTGCTTGGCATCCTATAATAGAGATAAGTCCCCTTTATAGCATAGGTGAATAAATATAACTGAGAAATTGTGTCTCTATGGTATTGGGGCATCCTTTGTGATTTTATGATAACATGGTTAGGTCTGTGTTATGATATGAGATGTAGTTATACTAGGAAATGTTTTTATGCATTGTTTGATGGACAATAGAGGGTGTTTCGTAATGATTATTGATGACATGACCATTAATTTCACACCTGGTTTGTGACACCATCGTAATGGTGGTTCAGGGATTTTATTGGAACTTTGATTGGGACATGAGCTTCATGACTAGACAAGGTCTGCTATAGAGGGGTTACCAACAAGTAGTGGGCTCAATATATCTTTTGGAAGGCATGAGATGATACTTAGGTGTCTGGTGTGGGATTGATCAAGACTTGTCATTACGATGAGAATGGGTTTAGAACATGCAGTTTGAGATTGCCACTTGGTAGTGAGATTATCTGTAATGAGATTACTTGATGGGGGGCATACCATGACATATTGGTTGACATAAATATATGGAATGTGGGGTCACAGAGGGGTGTGGGGAATGATATGGTGTTAATGAGTGTGGGATAGGGTTTGTATAACAGAACTAATGGATGACCTAATGGGATAGGTTTTATGAGTTCAGAAATGTGATTGGTCTCAATAATATAGTTTATACGGATTTTTTTAAGAGTTGTGTGATAGGTTGTAGCCCTTTGTTCTTTATGTAACCTCCCCATTGAATATCGGTATGGGATATTGTACATGTTATCTTCCTAGAGTCTATGGGGATGGGTCGATGTTCAGGTCACCTCCGTAGAGTCTGTGGGGATAGGTTGGTGGACTCATGACCTCCATAGAGTATGGAATTAGGGTGGTGACCCTATGACATCTTGTGAGCGTGCAACATTTGGTCGGTGTAGATGGTGGAACCTTTTTATTGAGGCTCGATTATAGGCAGTGATTTACCATGAGGGTCCTGGTCATGCATTGATGTGATAGTAGACCGATGGACCCTTCTTTGAGTGATCATGTAGAGGGTCTTGATGTGGATGCACGATTGTACCCAGTTCAATTGAATAGTTGGTAGAGGATTGGATACAATAAGGCCATGAGTCTCCTGGTATAAGATTTCCATCAGTGTGATGCAAAGAGATGACACAACACGTTGGATTCAGACATTTTTATAAATTATGTATGATTATTTGTCACGATGTTCTTGTTAGCACATGGTGACATAACATGTAAGGTGTTATAGTGGAATATTTAGCTCAAAACATTCAACGAACATCCATCACATGATTAATCGTTAATCATTTATACACACATATTATGGAATATAGTAGGGGAACAGGGTGATTCAATACAATGATGTATTTCTCATACCATACATGGGAACCTCAATGTGTGTGCATACTATATGTCTGCACACAATTTCCGCACAAGAAATTCACTAGATTGGGAGGGTTCAGCTAGAGGGTATTGGGAGATATAGTGGGTGTGGACTAGGGATAATAGTAGGGCCAGTGTGCAAGCATTTAATTCTAGTTTTGTATCATATTTTGAATTATCCAACTGGGAGATCAGTTTATGTATGATTATATAGCTTCTACATTGAATTCATTATGAAATTATGTTTTTGTATCTTTGTGTACTATACTTTTTATGTGGTTTATGGTTTTTTTAACATTCTGCAGTTACATGACTTTGATTCAAGCGAAACATCTCCATATTTTATAGGTCGGGCTTTCACATTTAGTATATAGTTGTTGGATTATGAGGAGGTGTGCCAAAGGTCACGTGGTTACATTGGACCAGTCATTGTAGAGTGGCCTATGGTGGGGAATCCCAATAATATTAATTATATAATTTAAAAATTTATAAAAATATTGTATAATAACAATTTAAATAACATAAAATATCAACAAATCCATTTAAATTAATATATTATATAAAATTTAAACATATTAAAAATATTTAAAAATAATTAATAAAATTGAATAAATATTATATATAAAAATGATAAACATATTGAAAATATTTAAACATAATAATTAAAAAGGAATGAATACAAATCATATAAATTAAAAAGACATTGAGCATATTGAAAACTAATTAATAAATATGTCAAAGTAAATAAATTATAAAATTCTTAAAACATGAAAATTATTAAAAACAAATAAATTAAAAATATAGAAAATTTAATAAATAAAAATTAATAAAATAGAAAAATATTTAAAAGGAATAAAAAAATAATTATGTTAAATGTATTAAAAATATTTTAATATTACGATAAATATATTTATATTATGGAAAAATGTTTTACTAATAAATGTAACAGTGAATATATTAATCATAAGAAAAAATATTACCGTTTATATCAATTAATAAATGTTTTATATGTATATCATTAATATAATTTTATTAGTATTAGAATTATGTATATTTTGTTTCCATGATATACCAACAATTTAGAAATTATAAAATAAAATGTAAGAATTTAAATTATTGGACTTAAATAAATTTAAAATTTATATATAGATATATATTATTATTTATAATTATAAAATAAAGTAATTTTTTGATTCTATAAATAAAATAAAATTAATTATAAACCACTATATTTGTTATTTAAAATTAAAAATACTAATTTTTAATTAAAAAATACATATTTAAAATATATATATATGTCACTAATTTGAGATATTAATGAAATATAACATGTAAATTATATAACGTAAATTCATTTTATTATTTGAATTTGTACTTTTAAATTAATTATACATAGAAACATACACATACTCACACACACATATATACATATATAGCTTCATGAATTATATATCAATCAGGTATCAACACCATGCATGATCGGATGTCTCACATTTGATTGCGCTACCATAACCCATTTAGGATATGAGTGGTGGAACCGTCTTCTTAATCTATTTAAATGTATACTTTTTTTCTAATAGGTCAATTAAGGTATGTTTGTGAATATTGTGTTCATAATTATATATATAAATATATATATATTTATATATAATGGGTTAGTCTCAAATACCCATTATTAATGAAACAAAAAGAATTACTGGGATGGATGGGGTGAGATAATGAAATCCTTCCCCCAATCGAATGAGAAAGAATGGAGTATAGAAAAAGGTCAACAATTTAAGCTAATATTCCATTAAAATGTAACCCATGATTGGTTAAAACATTATGATACTATCATGGGAGGTCTTGATTAAATAATATTTCACTTGATCTAAATAATTGATTTCATCCCAAATTGCTTCATCTTCCAATTGAATTATATGTCCTAACTATTTTATATACGATCATTGTAAAAAAAATTCCATTCTGTGATAATTTCTGAAATCCACACCATCAAAACCCTTTATTTATTAACCAATTGTATTTCCTAACTCAAGAACCATTAAAAGTGTAATTATTTCTAGGTACGTAATTAAGGAAAAAATATCCACGATCTGTAGAATCTGAGTCCCATGGTTGAGGACCAAATTATATAGCATAGAAATATGTTATAATAAAAATACAAAAAACAAAAAAATGAATATGGAGAATTGATTTCCCAATGTATTCAATAAATTTCATGTTATCATATTGTTCATATGTCAAATCATTCTTTACATCAAATTATAGAAAGGAAAAACTCTTAAGACAAGGTCCACGATTGAAGACTCAATGTGATAATCCAAACAACCCCTCTCCTAACTCCAATGTATTCAACCACTATTCTATGATTGGACATGTTTTTACTAATTTACATGTCCTTCTGAACATATGTCAATAGGGAAATAATCTGTATAGGAATCCACCACCAACAATAGGTAAGTTTCATAATTTTAGGGACCTATATGATTTTTTCAAATGTCAGAATCCTGATCAATAAAACAAAAAAAGTTGCAAGTAGAGAGTTGACATCTCACTATAAAATCAATAGGTTGATCAAGGACATCATGTTCCTTATAGGAAGTTGAATCTGAGAAAGAAGTATTAATTGACATGATATGATTTGATAAACCGATTTTAAAATCATTTGGATTACAAAATGATTGATCATTCAAAACAACCTACATGATTATTAACCCACCATGATAAAAACCATCTTTATTCACTAATATAGAAGGAACATATATAAATGTATATTGTTATATGGTATATTTTTCAAACACCAATTTCTTGGTTGTATCGTCCAAAACCAAATTTAATAGATGATTATAAAATTGTATTCCACAAGCACTTACTAATAAATGATTTTAATTATAGTTGATAAATTCCAACACTAATAAAGAATAATCTAAAATGGTGAAATTTATTTATATAAATATTTAAATTAAATATATATATAAGATTATTTAATTGTTTTTGGGTAATTATGATTAAAATTTGATATATTATATAAGATTAAGTCTGGTCACTTATGATATTTTATTTTATTTTTTCAACATATTTATTGAAATATTGAAATAATAGAAATTAGGAATTGACATATGAAAAAATTTTATTTATTCTTAATGATGGAATAATTAATATGAGAAATATTAATGTGAAATAATTATAGTAGCGAGTCACCTATAAATGGGATTTAAAAAATCAAATAAATCAAGACACATGTTTCCTAGAATATTGAATTTGGGTAGAAATATGAATTTTTTCTTTCGGGTACCCATAATAAATAAAACACTAATATTCCCAAAGATTATTATATCATATAGATTATTTTATCCACTCCATTAGTCCCAAAATAGTGTTTTACCCAAGGATAGGACATTGGGCGAAAATATGAACCGTTTGGATTTTGGAAGAAAATTTTATATTTAGTTAAATGAATATTAAATTATTTTTACGAGTTTTGGAGGTTATATCTTTTGAATATATCATTGTATTGAGAGTTTGACTTTTTAGTTGAGTCCCCAATGAGGAGTTTTCATTAAGATAGGTATATTCCTCCTCCTAGTTCAGGGACATTAGACCAATGATAAATGGTAACTGAATTAATTAATTGATCAAATAAATAAATTAGGTGAAATACCCATTAATTCGGAGCTTCTAATGTACAACGGGAAGGGGTAGTGCTTCTCCCTATGCTGGAGGATAGATCTAGGGGTAGGGTGAAGTAAATGACAATGAACATCATCCATGGAAGTGATAATTATATAATCAATGTTCAATAGATTATGAGAATGGATTTTGACCCGAATAGTCGAATTTCATGAAATGGGGTACATTGGATTTGAGATTAATACCATTATCCTCATAGATATGTTGTTTCACTATATTATACCCCTTTTATATCTGCTGTGAATCCCCCTGAGGGACATTTTAAACTTAATCGGAGAAGATCATAAGGTTCAAGTTGTTCTCAGATGTATCTCATTTAATTCATAGCTTCTTGGAAAGTGGTTTGAGTAATACATACAATGTGTTATGTTTTTGTAAAGATAATGTTTCTGAATGTACATTCCATGTTCATTGGTTACACACTACGTAGTAATACTTTTCCATGTCTTTGAGTACATGGGACGACCTATATTTTTGTATCACACACCATGTAAATGGATTTAATGTTGTCCCTATCTCATATATTCATATTAAATAATGTGACCATGTATGTGAAGAAAAATTAAAAGAGTCCTGATGAATTCTTCTTGTTAGGGGGACATGATAATGTATAAGAAGATAACCAAACCCTTTTTATGAAATGTCCATGTAGTAGTATAGAACTATAACCCATGTATGGTGTTGTAATTTGGGTGTACATAGCATGTCCCTGAGGGTACCCATCTATGTGGGAGAATATGGATTAATGTATGATATCAGTGCATACATTTTTTACCCAGGGTACACACCATATATTACCTAATTGTTACACTTATAATGGTTTTGGGTGATTTTTCTCTAAAAAATTATAATGAGTCAAAAGAGACATCTATATTGATTGTGTTTCTATATATAGAATTATGGTGGAACCATTAGGATATATGGCAGACATCAATGAGGTTATTCAGTTATAAAATGTTAGGATCTAGATGATTTTTTCTAGAAAGAGAGTTCAAATATCTATTGAGAGGGTGATTTGGGATGCGACCTAGGTGATCATAATGATAATTATTGGATGATATCTCATGAGTTTTTCAGTCACCATAATTAACATTGAATAGGAGGTTTCCCATGTTAGTGGAATATATTTGGGACAATAGGTAGTCGAAGAGTTTGTTGTATGTGCCAACCTAGGGTGTCAGGGTAATGGGTTGGGATTTAGGCCCTTCCCTAATTAGATTTACCCACATTAATATTGTGATACCATTATATTCTAGAGACTATGTTGAGGGATTTTTTACATCAAGTGATTATTTTTGATCATGGACTGAGGGGGGGGGATGTCACCACTTTTTTTACCATGAGGATCCCATGATGGATGAGACTTCTTGTGTACTAGTTTATTTGAGACCAAGAGGGATGAATAAATTAATGTGTTTTATGAATGGTCCATGTGGGTTCAAAATTGATAGAAAACCCTCAAGTAGGTATTTGTGTTTTGGTAGTGGTAGGTTTTGGGTGTCCCATTGGGAATCAAATCATTGTATGAGTCAATGAGTTAAATATATTGATAGAGGAAATGGGATTTCATCAAACAATTTATATATTTTACATACTTTTTAAGGATGAAGCATGTTTTCATTGTACTAGGATAATGCGATGGGATATGGGTTTCCATTATTTGGAGATGTTGGTCACGACTCTATGTGCCGAAGGCATATGATGACGAACATGATGTTTTGTTTCAATAATGATAGTTCTGTTTATAGTTTGTATCTAGACCGAGGTTCCTAGAAGTTCTTTTATTTTTATAACAATGTCATTGGTAGACATGGATGTATATATATATTATTTAGATAGTGTTCATCTAGTTCCACAGATATGGTTGAGATAATGGAAAGGGAATTCCAAAGGATTGTATAAGATCGGTGGAGACATTATTCCATAGGTATATATGACATTTATGGACATGCTATTATATATGTGATTTATGGTGTTGGGCATTGAATTCGAAAACCATGATTTTTGGTGTGAGATATTTATGTCCTCGTGCATGGTGTAGGGTGTCAGAGATGTTGTTCCTCATCAATAGTTCATGGATTTGGACACGACATTCCACAACCATATTTTAGGGTGATGGGAATGGAATTCACATCATTAATAATGGAGATAGATTGAGTCTCTATGAACTACTTTTGTAATTTATAGTTATATGTTGAGTTAAAGCCTTGTGATATATTGTTTATGAGACATGGGAATGTTGTCAGACTGACACTCTAGGTACTGGTTATACTGTGAATGGTATGATTACATGATATTGGATAGTCAAGCTATGTAGAAAGAGATAATGAGTGGGGACATAATGTTTTGTTAAATCTTCCAAATAGGTGGAGACATCATGTTTCATTGATTTATTATCATCCTGACATTACCATATACACTCAAACATTAGAAGAAGTAGTTATCATGAATCGAGAATAGGGACCAAATGAGCAATGGTGGTTTAATTTTATTTATTTTTATTTGTGTTTAGGATATAATAATCTTATTTGATAAGCATGGACATGAGGAAGTTGGATATGGGATCCCTCATGGGTTTGTCCTACTGTGTTTTATTTCTCACCACATGTACGTACAATTCAGTGTGCATATATACATTATGTTGGCTTTCTAGTTGAGCATATATGAATGATTGATAAGGATAAGGCCCATGATTACAGGATTGAGTTCAATGCTCATGTGGAGTATTATTATTAGAATAGAGCTTTTATAAGGTTATTGGAGACAAAACATGTGATATGGCTCGGAGTTGGTAGTTGAGTTTTGGGTATATATATATATACATATGATTTTCCCAGTGGTTAATAAATGTTGAATGTATGAAATAACTATCCAAGAAATTATTATATTTTGTTTTATTACATCATGCATCTATTTTAGTTTACATATGATTACCACTTACTATGATGTGTATGATGTGTGGTTATTTATTTCATGTTGTTAACTATGATATGGGGTATAGTCTCCTCAGATTTTCCCCATATACCCCTGATGATAGTCTATGCCTATGACATATGAGGAGGCATGCTTAAGGAATAGTGGAAAAATTAATGGGTTACTAGTTTAGTGGCATCCAAGACGGGTTGTAACATATATATATATATGTATATATTTAATTAATTAAATCATTATTTATTTTTGGTTGGTTTATATATTTTAACATTAATCATTTTAAATATTTATTAATATTTATTGGTTAACGTTTAATATTTTTTCTAATATAGTGGTATTTTTTGTAGTTAACATATGTATTCATTTTCATTTAAACATATATTCATTTTATTTGAAAATATAAATAAATAATTACTCTTATAAATTTTTTCATATTATTATTTTTCAATCAATTCATATTTAAATTAAATTTCACTCATTTTTAAAATTTATTAGTTTAATATGTTTTTATTATTAATAATGTCAAATGTTTAAATTTTTTATATTTTATTCATCTATGATATTTATTTGTATAATATATTTTTTCTATTATTAATTTTTTAAAAATTATACATATTTATTCATTAATTTGTTTATTATTTTTAAATAGAATATATTCATATATATATATATCAATAAATATAACTTCATTAAATATGATCTATATAAAATAAAATACTTATTTATATTAAATAATTCATATTTTGAGATAAATATTGTTAATAATTAAAAATTGGAATTAGTTTGAAATATTTAGAAATTAGTATTGAGTAATAAACATTTAATTAAATGTCATTTTATAAATTTAACATATATCAAACTTTTGATACATTAATTTCAGACAGAAACACATAATTGATGATATTTTTATAGAAACACAAACATATAACATTTCTGTAATTTATTCATATTTTAATATTCAATTTAAAATTTAATTTATTAGTATAATATGATTAATTTTTATATTTTTAATTGGTATGTTTTATTAATTTTTTATATTATTATAAATATTAAGTATTTATTTATTTGTAATTTTTTATGTAGATTAAATTATAAAATAATTTATCAATTTATAATAAAGATATTTTTTAATATTTTTTGTAATTTATTAATTTTCAATATTTCATTATAATATATATATACTTTTATCATTTTTAAATTTTTACATTACTTGTTTATTCATTATAATTAAATGTTTTTATAAATTATCAATTTATATAATTTATATTTATTAATTTCATTTTAGAAATTAATTTATATTTAAGAAATATTATAATTTTTTATATGTTATAACACATATTCAGAGATTGATATTTTTTAAAATATATTATTTTTGTAGTTATAACATTCAGTTATTTTTTACTTTTATTCATATAATATTATTTATTATTAATTACCCCCTAATAAATTTAATTATTTTTAATTAATTTCAAATCAATTCACTTTTAACATTTATTTATTTTATATATTTGAAAATTAATCATTTTTCATATTTTAATAAAAAATTATTCATTAATAAATTTAATATTTTTATTATAGTAATATATTTACTTGTATATATATATTAACACATAACCTATAACCTTAAATATGATTTATATGATATAAAAACTATATTTTAAATAAATAAGTCATATATTTATTGTAAAATGGTTTATAACTAAAAAATACTTATACCATTTAAAAATAAACTAATTAATATTGCCTAATGGATTCTTAATAATTTATCAATGGTTTTTAATTATTAACATATATGAAACTGGTTTTATAGTAATTTCACATTCATGTATATATAATTAATGAAATTTTATATAGAAACTGAACCAATGACACTAAAAATATGAGTAAAATTTATTTAATTTTTTATATTCGTTTATGAATATTATGTTTTATGATAAGAAATATATAGTTCTTAATCAATAAATTTGACAAATTTTTTATATATATTTAATATATTCTATTTATTAGATGTTAATATTTGTCACATATATCTATTTTTTATTTTATTATTCAATTATTATCTCATTCAATTTTTCATTTTTTTATAATTTATCCATTTTTATTTTTTCCTTATTAAGTATTTTTGAATTGTTTTTCAATTTTTAATATATATTTATACATGTTTGATTATTAACATTTAATGTTTTTAATATAGAGTATATATGTATTTATATATTTATTTATATAAGGTATTTATTTTCTTTTTATCATATATTAAATTTTAATTTTATTGATAATCTATATATTTTATAACAGTTATTAATAAATTGAATAATTTTTCACTCTTTATTTATTTATTTATTATTAAATTATAATAATTCTTTACATTCATTCTTTAATATTATTTAGTGTTATTTAATAAAAAATAATGGTATTTAATTTCTACTTTACTTAATTATTTACTCATTTAGTATTTTAATATTTTTTTTTCATTTATAATATTAATTTTTCTTTTCTACTAAAAAAATTAATATTTTAAATAAGTATATGATATACATATTTAATGAGAATTCAACTTCATTTAAATTTATGTTAATAATTAATTAATTTATTTAATAAAAATAATAAAATTTATTGAATTTTAAAAATTTATAAAATCTATGCATTTTCATTTTTTAAATTATACTTATATGTATAATTCATACAATTAGGATTGTTTATTCATTAAAAATTCGATTAATTCACCTTTGTTTTTTTTCCAATTTAATCAATTTTAATAGTTTTTTATTTGTAGTTTATTTTTTATTATTATCATTAGCTGTTTCCAAAGAGTGCTGATAAGGATAGGTTATTTCAACGCTAAAATATAATTTGATGTCAATTCATATCATTATCAACATTAAATGTTATTTTTGATAATGAATTTTTTTATAACTATTCAGAATTCTTGATAAATACGCATCTTTATATGTGCTATGAGGTAGGGCCGAAAAATATAGGTTTTTTCAAAACTTATAAATCCTATATTAATGGTGCTTTATATAATGTGCTAATAAAACACTTCAATTATTTTAAATAGAAGACTATCTATGAACCCTATCATGAATTCCATTCAATATCACATGGATCTAAACATTCACTTTCTCTCCCCCTCGAACATCTTAGATGAATTGACAATTTCAAAAACCATGGAATGTAATTATTTTTATTCCATCATTGTTGATCTAGCCTAAATTCGCCATTTTTTGAGATGTTTGTGTGTTTTTATTTAATCCAAAGGGTATATCATTTTTTTGTAATCTGTAGAACTCAAAGAGTATGAAGACTCACAGATCCAAAACACCTCATGATCCCCACCCACAAGTCTACTTTCTCTGATTATGGGTTTTCATAGTTGATTATTGTTCTTCAATTTTGTTTTCATTGGAATTTTGAATCATTGTTAAATCATCCAATGTAGGTGGTTTTTGGGTTGAGTCATCCAAAAAAATTTATGTTTCCAATAAATCTATGAAAATATAAACTTATTTCAAAATCCCAAAATGATTGATTAGAGAGTGATTAATCAAATGTGTTGATTCAATTTAATTTCATATGTATGTTAGTATATATATAAAATTTAGAAGTATTCTGAATCATTGTTTATTAAATCATTTAAGAACATATTATAGGGTCCTAGAAATTATACAAATGGGAGAAAATACCTCCGTAATCACATTGCAGAAGAAGATAATACTCCTACAAATCTAGAAAGTTGAATGGAATCATGTTGAGTTGAAAATTTTAGAATAAACATGATGGAATTTATGTTTTCAAATGATTTTGAATGTTTTGTGTACCATCACTTGGAATGGTTCGCGGACCGCCTGGATCATGAACCAATAGGTTTGCGGAATGATCTACGAACCGCTAAACCACAGAGCAGTGGTCAGCGAACCCAGTAAACCTTCAACCGCATTGCCAAAGGAATCATGAACATGATGTAGATCCACGTATTGTACCCCAAACCAATTATATAACAACTGAAATGAATGGGATGGGTTTCATGAATCCTGATTGCGAACCAATGACTACATAAACCTTGTTTGACTGAGTATTCTATGGGATTGGGTATCTCCTCATGGGCCACAACAAATGGTGTCACATGGATGATAAATACAATTTCCCCCAAACTCTATAAAAGAAGAACATAATGAATTATTAAAGGAGGTACACGTGAGGATGTTGATATATGTACAATGAAATATTTAATGGAACCAAATGTTTGGGAGAAAGAACCTAGAGAATTTTATAGCATTAGTCTTGAATAATCAACATAGCCCGAATTTCAAACCACATTCTACACTGGTAAAGCCTGCGAACCATTAATCATGGGATCTTAGTAAAAATAATATATATGAGAACCTAAAAAATTGATCCGTGAACCATATGATTCTTGAGGACGAAAATCCCATGAATGGTAATCCACTGAACTCTCATCTGATTTGGTTTTCCCCATAATTCTTCTCTACATAGATTTAACTCAGTGTCGTGTATTGCATCAGTACGAGGAGGTAACCTGCTGCAGCATGATGGAATACTTATTTATACAGTACACAGTAATCCATACCCATGCCCACTTATGACATCATTATGAGGATTACCTCTTTTCCTGCATACCACCATGGTATGTGGAGCTTCCCCATCCTTGATAAGAACACAATATATGAAATGGAGAGTTTTTGGTACTATTTACTCAGGATCCAACCTCGTCCCTCCATTATCATTCAGTCCTCCATGATTCCTCAGCCAACCAGTCCCCCAACTCTTGGCTAAAGCCTCCTCCAAATCCACAGGACCCGTATTATTGGGCCATTGGGGGCATCAATGTTCCACATTGAGTCTACATACCCATCTTAAGAGAAGTCATGAAGGCTCCCCCCACAAATGATCGAGCTTCAGGAATGTCTGTGGGTCTACATTCCCATGGTAACCAATAGTCGAACCATGGGATGCTAATGTGAACCTATCCATTCTTGTAATTCAGGGTGATCACATACATTTCTATTCAATTAGAAATGGTGATCCCTCATATGGGTTATGTCATCTCCCCCTTTTGATGAGGATGACACTCTTACCCTTTCAATAACTTGTTTTAGGGACCTCATTCTGAAAAAAGTCCACAATAATTTGTGGTCGGGCAGCATGACATTTAATGTAATATCACATTGAAGGGATCCTCACACAACTTCCTCTACCACAGTCTTCCCTCCTCTTCTGTAGTAGGCTCTCTCTCACCCACCTATAGGAGAAGAAACATGTGGTTGGTTTGATCTCCCGCATCCTCATGTTTTTCACACTGATCATGAATCATGTGGGATTAGATGTTTGTGATGTTTACAATATCCACAATTATAAACTATGAGAAATCTGCTTCCTTATCATACCAGGAAATGTAGGATGCCTACATGAAGTCCTAAGAAGAATAGGGTGCCCATCCAAAATGGTCTACCCTTTCACGATTCCCTAAACGAGAGGCATTCCTACATAATACCCAGTTATTATGAACTATGAGAAGTCTGGTTACAGGTCAAACAATGATATGTAGGATGCCTACATAGAAACTCGATCTCAAAATAGTTCCCATTCAAAATAGATCACTCATCCTTTTCTCGCAATATGGGAAGATTCTATACATAAGCCCCAGCAAATCTGAACTATGCGAGTTCATATTTCTCTACTGAGGATACCTAAAAACCCATTTAATGGGTCCCTTCCCATCACCAAATCACAATCCATCCCCTAGATGATGATAAAATCTAGAGCACCTTATAGTAGGGATAATGGCATCATCAATTATGTAGAAACAAATATTTTTATTCCCCTAAAGATCCTGAAAACTAGGGGTAGCCCATGGACACACTCTTTAGGAATGCACCTAGTATTCACAATCATATTAACATGACGTAAATCTATAAGAGAGTCCCGAAAAAAGAGATAATACTCCCCTAGAAGGGTGAAAAGAGCATGATTTCCCATCCTCTCGACCAATGAACTCTGTTAGTTTCATTGACCAAATATAAATCCAACAAGTGCCTACCTTTTTAAACTAGTTCCATGAATAATGGATACAAGTGTTGTTGGGTTTTATAGCTCCATGAGTAAACCCTTAGTAGACCACATAATTGAAATTATATATGATGATTACATATTGTGTAAGTACTTGTCCCGATGCCATCACATGATGGGGATCTTTTGACGGTGGTGTCTCCCCCATAATACAGAATGGAAGAATTGGCTAGTCCACACAAGGATAATTGAACCTCATTTAAAGGATAATGATTCTGAATGATTCGAAATGAAAGAAATGGTGAACCGGATGAGAACTCATCTCTATATAAATATGGTGGGTAATGATTCTCATGGGGCCATTTCACCATCACCTGAAATGCTCCACCTTGGAAGCGGAACCAAAATTGTGAAACAAAGGTGAATTTTTAATAAAGGTGTTGGTTATACAGCAATGATTATAGAAAAAAGGATACTCATGTCAGACCATTTCGTTTGCCCGTATGCACGCCAAACACACCACCTCAGAGATAGAACAAAAATGGTGAAACCGATGTGAATCCTTAACCAAGGCGGCATTTAAACCAAAATGAAGATAGATAAAATGATTATGGATGTCGGACCATTGTGGTCACCCCTATATAGGTCAAATGCAAAACCTCAAAGGTGGAACAAAATGGTGAACCCTATGTGAATCCATAAAAATGGTGGCGATCTTACACCACTCGAGCCCCATATCCCTCCAATAGAAATGTGGGTATGGTGGCCAAGATGAATCGCCAGATATTCATATATTTAAAATAATGATAAATTGGTGAGGATTTAGGGTCTTTTTTTCATATAAGTATGATATAGGTTCTGGTATAGAATCCATCGATCCATATGAAATCACAATGACCAATGTAGAAATGCACATTAGTGATCCCATAGGTGGTCAGGGCCCATTAAAGAGAAGGACCCCCTCTCTTATCCTGGATCTTCACCATTGGGCATCCAACAAGTTGATTAGAGAGTACAACATAAATGGTGCTATCCCAACATTAGAGGCTATGAGACAAGCCCTCTAGTATATTAAGACTCACCATCTGCCTTCAGTGTCATGGCCGTCACTACAACACATGGTGGCCCCAGTGGTCATCTCAGACCATTTCAATATCTTGTCCCCAGAACATGACAAGGAGTACCTCCCATACCTTTGGGAGGCTAATGAAGCTGATGCTGACATCTTGATCTTAGCTACACAGGGGTCCTACTCATGGGCCCCAATCGGTAAGCGTCTTTATTCATACCAGATGACCAGACCTCCTCCCTCTAAATAGGACCTTATGCCGAGGGAACCTCCTAAGTCTAAGAGACTCGGTCCCCACCATGTTTCCCACCAAGGGCGGTGAATATATGATACAGAACATGAAACCAACATTGTTCTTGATGAGAAAATATTCCATAAAAATATAGTGGAATAAAATGGTGAGGAATATGAATCTTCCCCCTCTACTCACACCCACAATAGTAATAGGTTGGCACAATAAGAGAACATGAACATTATTACTTGTGGTCATCGGTCCCTCCATGCAGATAGAGCATCAAACTACATAAATATGTTGATATATACTGATGCACAACATGATTGTCAACCTAAAAGACCAGTAACTAGATATAATCTAGACCATGTTCCTTCAAATGCGCAACAATCCCGCTATCCAAATAAGGAAGAAACAAGAAAATATGAGCACTGTAAAATTGATGTAGATGCATAAAATGATTGTGAGAAAAATACGGTGGAAAGATATCATATGAAAATCCATGCTTCTGTATAAAAATACAACCAATCTAATATGGTGGAAACCAGATAAGACTACTGGAGGAAGGCTCATTCCACTATCCTCGCGCGGAAGAAATACAAGTATCTACTAGAAATTCATTGAGAATCGGAGTAGGAAAAAACTCCTGCCCCAATATCGAAATGGGAATTCAGACCCGTTATAGACATTGATGAATCTAAGAACATCTTAGAAATTATGGAAGATTAGACGTCATTCATAGACCATGTAGTCCTAGCATTATAGAACATTATTTCTTCTGTTGCAAAGGTGAGATATTGGGCCCAAGACCTGATTTCCATGAAGGAAATGACTCACCTGCAAAATGAGTTTGTCATAAAGGAGTTGTTATACATCCCTACTCCAATACCATAGGGATGACATAAATATTACACAATACACAGACAACCGGATTGGGAAATAATATCTATTCTATCTAGGGTATTTTGGTCTAATGTGGTGGGGGATACAGTGGAGACATATATCTCTACCAAATATCCAGATGTCTATCATCCTATAATAGTGGAATCATTGTAGATACCCAAATCTTTATGTAGATGTACATTACATTACATTTGTGGAATACTTAATACATAAAAAAAACATACACACAAGGACCGTAATAGTTTAGTGTCTTTGGAAACGAATAATATAATCTTCTAATCTAGGTTAAAGATCTTCAACATCTCCCATAAGATCTTCCTCATTTTTTTACCTAAAACATTTCTTTATATCATAGGGAAAAGAAAACATATAAAGGGTGATATCAAATTGTCATTAATGTTAAGAATAATGAAAATAGAACAAACCATATAAATTTGAACTTCAAAACATGAACATAACATTTAAACATAAAAACCGTGAGCAATTACATAAAACAAGGTAGTACGTAAGTCATAGATTATAATGGATCATCAATCATGATAAAATAGCTTGGAAGTAAAATTTTAATTCTGTAAAAACATTATTCACATGATATGATTTCCATAGTATTCAAGGCATTGCTGCCAAAACCGTCTTAGTGGACAATTTCCCTTTTTTAATCGAGTTGACTCCTCGTTCCAGTCCTGTAACACTGAACCAGATTAACTTACGATTATAGCCAAGTTTATCTCATGAGATATAAATCTATACCCAATTCATTAGAGGGAGATATAGGTCCCACCAATCTCATAATGAAATCATTCTTACTTGTGCCACAACATCAACTTAAATCATTCATCATTACCCCAATTATAAAATGCGTTTCATAAACATCATCCCATTATAACATAATCCATACAAAAAATGGATATCATTTCATTATAAGAAAAATGAAACCATGTAAATCATAAAGACATTATACTTGAAACATAATCATATTGAATATTGTCATTTTATATAGATAATAGTTTTGTTAAATCATTTGAAATGATTTTTTGAGGAAAATATCATTTCTTCTTCAAAATGATTTTCTATTCAAAAAATGACATGCTATTTTAAAGTAAAAGGGTTTTTTTTAAATAATCATGAAATCTTGTAGAGGAAGCTTCAAGAAAATGAGGCGTTTTGAAAATGTAAAAATACATTCGCATCGTATATGTTAAAAATAACATTATCCTCGTACTTTTGTCAGAAAAGCCAAAATGTTCCTCGTGTGGTAAACAAAAGTATGATTCCATTCATAACATGTTGTAAAATTAAAAAATGGTTAAAATGAAATTTAACATACATGGAATGTTTTTAGAAAACAGGGACAAGGATGATAACAAAAAACCTAGTAAATACTTACGAATAAACAATCTCGGATAAAAACGAGATTGGTAAAGTTATCCCTTACCTTATGTATGATATGCTTCGTATATATCTGAACGTCCTGTATAATGATTTAAATAATGGCATTGACTTATTATAGAATCATATTCATTGTTATGATATCATATATGGTTTACATATGACTTTATATCACCTGTTATTTTTTGAATTCGATGTAGAAGGAGCGATTTGGGTAAAATTGTTTTATTTATTATACGTGTTTCGACTTGATGTTCATGATATTATTACTTATATACTTATTTACTTAATTCCATAATGTAAGACATGATTTATATGTAATATATATTCATCATATATATATATATGATAGATTGATAAATGGAATGAAATACACCGTAATAGAGACGGTAGGTCGTACCTATGCATGAACGATGTTTTCGTTTCATTATTAAATTGAATGGAATTAAGTAGATGAAAAATATATATATATACATAAATACATTATCATTATTATTTCATATATTTCATTATTATTTATTATATATACTTTATAATCATTCATGAATGGTTATCACGGAGAATGAATCTTATCGCGTCGTGGAGACGGTAGTCCGTACGTATGCACGAGCGATGATATCATTCCCATGATCGTGGAATTATGTTGAAGTGTATGTATAATAATTCAGAATCAAAATCACTTTAATATAATCATATTTAGTTATTTATTTACACCATTATACCCATCCAAGTAAGGTGGTGGTGGAAAAGAGATGACACCACGACGTGGAGATGGAATTCCGTACGTAGGAACGCGCGGTGATTTTTTTCGTAGGATGGATTGAAAATGAAATTGGATTGTTTAATATTTATAATAACGTATCAGTATATAATTAATAATTATTTTATTAATTTATAATGAGACAACTAATGATGATGATGTAGAAGAACAATGAAACTTGATAAAATCGGAAGAAGATATTACCTCTTCTTCGACGCACCTCCTTTAAGCTTCCTCTTAAGGAAGTACAGTTGGTCTTTTGAGAGAACCAGAACCTCCAGAATTCTGCTATGGAATTGGAGAAGAGTAATGGAAAGGGTTTGGACAATCATCAATGCTCAAAAGGGTGTGAATAGAAGAGGGAAGGGGTGACCTTTTTATAAGGGATGAGAGGGGCACTTTAGGAAAAACATAAAATATTTTATTATAATAAAGTCAGATTCGGTTTATAATATCTCAAAATTGATTTATTTCGAAGCTAATGTTGGGATGGTTCGAAATAATCTCAACCAATAGGTTTTAGACAAGTTTATGTTACTATTTTAAACTTATCATTTAGATTTAACTCTAAGTTAAATAATTTAACTTTTACCATGTCTTCATGTTTTCTTACACTATATCATTAATAAATGTATTATAAAAAGACAAACGAACCCCATGTGGTTCATTATTAATATATATAACCTTATATAATTTATTTGGCCGAGACTTATATTTTTAGGAATATAATAACAATTAATAACATAATATGTTTTTTAAAAACTATTTTATGTCAGTTTTGACACTATTTGGTAATCGATTTTTGTTAACATCATAACAGAATGACTAGTTCGAAAAAAGTTAATTAAATCAATAATAACAAGCCATATGAACCTCAAAAATTATTTTAATTGATAAATGTATAAATTTATATTTATTTGGGTATTTATAATATCAATTATTTTAATATTGGATTATTTAGGTAATTACTATATCACTATTGTTTCATAAATGAATTAAATTATTTAATGTTTAAAATTTATAAATAAAATACCATTAGGTAGGAAATCCTTTTAGCTGTCTAAATAATATTTATATTCTAATTTATCTTATGTATTACCCTCTATTGAAAATGGTATAGTTATTAAACATTGATTTTAACCATTTTTACTCTTCTTTAAATAAAATAATAATAAATGTCCAAATCCAATCCAAGTGGACCTAAAGGGTAATATTTTATTCCTAAGGTTGTTTTTTTATAGAATTAAACTTATCCAATACAATTAGTACATGTGTTAGGGTAATATTAATATCATTTTTACCCATTATTACCCTATTTACTTTGAACGGTGTTAAATAAAAGTAAAAAGTCACTATTCACCAAAAAATTATTTTTATCATATTGAACCACATTTTAATCCTTGATTTTAATTGTGTCTCTCGGATATTCAAAATTCCACTCACAGAAGCGGTAAAATTACGTTTTGTGTAAATTTTCAAATTCTCCTAGGTGGTGGGTAAAAGACTGTGAAAAGTTAAATAAAATTTTAATATATCTAAAATTATTATAAAATGACTCCAATTAATTACATTGAACTTATATAGGTATTATTTAACAATTTTGACCATAAATAAATTTAAATAATATCAATATTTATTTAAATAAATATCCGGTTTTTAAATAGTAACCCAGTTTTTTCACTATTCATCAAAAATAAAATGTTTTCAGAAAATACCAAAAAATCACCCTAGGATAATTTCGATATTCCAAATCAAAAAATGAATTCCATTTTGAAAGATACAATTTATAAAATATCAAAAATTGTGTATTACTATTTATAATGACTAGTTCATAATAATATTATAATAATATCTCGTTTAGTGAAACTCAGTATTGCGTACTACACACGCTATCGAGGAAGGTCTTGATTTCATGTAATGTAATACAAGTCAAGGCGGCGTGTAGTGAAATCTATGTTTGGTGTTGCGTATAACATAATCAAAACATAATTCATTTAATCAATAGACCAAATCTATACTTAATGTTGCGTAGAATAATTTCTATAAAACGAACTTGAAATTGTGTGTAACACGAGCCATGAATAGTGTTCCGTATATGGTGCTGCATATAGAACAAGATAATTTTGGTGTCACGTACAACACAAGACATCAATGAAATTAAGAAGAATAATTCTCATAAAATCCTTGGTTGATACAATCATTAGACCCCCTTAAAATGAATTTCTCCCTCGAAATTCGTCAGGGTTATAAATGGATTACTACTCGAATGTTTCTTTAATAGAATCCAACATCGTAGAAAGGAATACAAAAACTTATATTTAAAAACAAAAGTATAAAACCTAACGGTTATTCAAAGTAACGAATCACTGGGTTTCCAGATAAGAGAACATAGGTGAAAATATGGATAAGGAAGAGAAATCATTCCTTCATGTTCTAATGGAGAGTGGTAGAGAACATGGATCTAAAAAATACAACAATTAAAAATCCTTAAATTTTTGATGATTTAAGGTACCATCTAATTCATCAGATATAATTACACTAGGACAAAAAAAATTTTAATCAAGAACATTTCCCTAAAGTGGAAGAATTGTTAAATTAAAAGATATACTTACTTGATTTTGGTACATTCTTACTGTTGTTTGTGCCTTGAACAATTTCCACATCATCTCTTAATGAAATGAAGTTGAATTTTTCTTCCGTGAAGTGTTAACAGATCATGCGATTGAATGATAGGTCATTCCATCTGTCTCAAACAAAAATGATAGTAAAAGTTTTTAAATATACATAAATCAATCCATAGTGATTTTAATCGTATATTGTTCCTAAAATGGTCATATACATCATCTATTACAGTGATTTATATAATTAAACTAGCTTATACTAACCACAGACATCATGTAGGCCAGTGGTAGGTGATAAAGGCCTGTCTCACTTCGGTTATGGGTTCGATTCCCACAGCCTTGTCTGACACGATGGGTTGTCGCCCGTTCTGCATGTTGTCCCTTTTCTTAAACTACACTATTATAACATTCCACCAATAATATTGAAAAAATTTCTAGCCTTAAACTATACTAACTTATGTCCAACATAATTCATTCCAATCATTAGGCTTATCTAAAATACTTATGTCCATGCTCATAGTATAATTAAAACAATTAATAGAAATGTCATCTATCGATCATGTGAACACCATCAATTATTCCCCATATATCATACGATATATCTTGTGGTCCACTTTCCAAACATGTGAATACCTTAATCATGTATTCTCTTGAAACATAAATTACCATAGAACCTTAGTGAAAACATGAATTCTATCAAAAGTTAACTCCTTCCACATACCAAAATCACAAAAATTCTATATACTCAAACCATGATATCACATTGTCCTTACATCAATCATGAGCTCAATAATACTATCAATATTCTCATTATCTCCTTATACATTCATTATGCTCATATCATCTACTTTCCAAAAATATCACAATCAAATATCATTGTTACCCATACCATATAATTATTGAAAACCAATATATAGATATTCCAAAATTCCGCAATGCCATAAATGAGATTCCATGATACTATTTTGAAATCTCATTACATAAACACATAATCATTACACAACATCAATGTCATACTCAACATCACAAATTGTGATCACATGTGACTTCCCTTTATCCTTTCCCTTATGTGTTTGCTCACGTCGATCATCATTAACCCTTGGATTAGGGAATTGATTATCATAATTCCCCATTTCCATGCACTTGAAGCATTGAAGTGTTTGTGGTGCGTTCTCTGTAGTGTTTTCTTTGTTCACATCATTAGAAACCATTTTCCATTACATCGACACTCAACTACTTGATGTCCTTCTTTAACACACATAAATCAATTTATAGTACCATTAAGACAATCTCCACCATGATTCTTTCCACACATTGTGCATAAAGAAACATTCATCTTATTTTCAACATTATTATGAAATTTCTCCTTGAACTCCATATTTCGTTTCATGTCAAAACCATGAAATAGATATGTTACACCAACTTACATTTCTACCTTGATAGCATAATGCACAATTTTTTCATATCTACTTAAGTCTCTTATAGCTAATGCATTTCAAAGACCTGGTTTTAATCCACTGAAAAATCGATCAATATTACATTCAGGTTTGATGATAAAACCAGATGCATACCTTGAAAGTCATGCAAAATTTTGTTTGTATATACCAACAGATTCATCATCCTTCTGCTTAAGCTCAAGTAACTCCTTTTCCATATTTGTTTGAAGAATACGAGGGAATTACTTAATGAAAAAACATGTTCTTGAACTCATCCCATTCCATGGATTCAGTTTCATCTTGGGCCCTTGTATTCCTAATTGGAGTCCACCACTGGTATTCTTCACCTACAAAATGGTAAACAGCTAGAATGACTTTATCATGTTTATAACATTGAGGTATTGAAAATATATTTTCAATGGTACTTATCCATTGTTCATCAACAAGTGTATCAGAAGACCCATTGAAAAAAGGTGGATGTTGCCTCATGAAGGACTCAATATAATGTTGTTCGCTTCTCTGATCATTTGGAAATCCTCAATGATTAATATATTGTGTATGTATATCAATAAGAATTTTCACTCTATCTCCCGTCACATTTGGTTGTTCAGGAGGTCAATTATTGCATTTTCCATTACATTGTTCAACACGGTTCCTTCGGGGTCCAGCCATTATCTAAAACCCAAAAATAATAGTGTGAGAGGAAACAATCATTCTAGAGAAAACAACATAATAAAGGGGGAGTACCTTCAATATATAAAATTTTTGGGTAAATTCTATGATAGTTACCATAATTCTAGGACTATAACCTATAATTATACTTTACCTTAGGGACATCCATATACATACCATAGAAATATTTCTAGGAATCTCACTAATGTCATCGCATCTAAGTTTCCAAAGATAAACTAAACATTTCCTCTGATACCAACTGTAGAGACCCAAAGCTTAACGTACATGTACATTACACTACTTTTTCAAAATACTTAATATATAACAAAAACATACACACAAGGACCATAATAGTTTATTATATTTGGAAACTCGGAATATAATCTTCTAATCTTGGTGAAATATCTTCAACATCTCCCATAAGATCTTCCTTTTATTCTTACATAATACATTTCGTTATATCCTGGGGAAAATAAAACATATAAAGGGTGAGCTCGAATTATTAGTATGATTAAGCATGGATAAAATAAAACAAACCATATACACTTGGACTTCAAAACATGAACATAATATTAAAACATCAAAATCTTGAGCAATGACATAAAACATGACAGTACATAAGGCATAGATCATAATGGATCATCAATCATGATAAAATAGAATGGAATGAAAACTTGCAATTGTGGGAAAACATTAAGCACCTGATATGATTTCCATAGTAGCCAAGGTATTGCTGCGAAGACCATCTATGTGGATAAAGTCCATTTCTGAATCGATTTCACTCCTTGTTACAGTCTTGTAACACTGAACCAGATTAATTTACCATTATATCCATGTCTATATCATGACATATAAATCTTTACACAATGCATTGTAGGGAGATATAGGTCCCACCCTTCTTATAATGAAATCATTCTTACTTGTGCCACAACATGAACACAAATTATTCATCATTACCAAAGTATAAAATGGGTTACATAAACATCATCCCATCATAACATAATCCATACAATAAATGGATATCATTTAGTCATAAGAAAAGTGAAACCATGTAAATCATAGAGACATTATACTTGAAACTTAATCATATTAAACAATGTAATTTTATATGGAAAATAGTTTTTATAAAACACTTGAAATGTATTCGTTGTGAAAATATCCTTTCTTCTTCAAAATCATTATATTTTCAAAAAATTCCATGAAATTTTAAAAGAAAAGGTTTTTTTTGAAAATAATAATGTATTCCTGTAGAGGAAGCTTCATTAAATTGAGGTGTTAAGAAATTGTAAAAATCTGTTCACGCTATATAAGTTAAAAATAACATTCTCCTCGTACTTTTGTCGGAAAATTCAAAAAGTTCCTTGTGTGGTAAAAAAAAGTAAGATTAATTTAATAACATGTGGTAAAATTCAAAAATGTGAAAAATGAAATTAAACATACATGAAATAATTTTTAGAAAAAGGGACATGGTTGATAAAAAAACCCCCCATAAATACTTACGAATAAACAATCTCGGATAAAAACGAGATTGGAAAAGTTATCCCAAACCATATTTCTGAAAAGATTCGTATGTTTATGAACCTCCTATATAATGATTTCAATAATTTCATTGACTTATTATAGAATTATATTCATTGTTATTATATCATATATGGTTTACTGATTACTTTATATTACCCATTCTATTGTAAATTCGATGTAAAACCAGCGATTTGGATAAAATTGTATTATTTATTGTACGTGTTTCGACTTGTTGTTGTTGATATTATTACTTATATACTAATTTATGTAGTTCCAGATTGTAAAAAATGATTTATATATAATATATTTTCAGCATACACACATATATATATATATGATTGATCGACCGAAGGAATGAAATACACTGTTCATGGAGACGGTAGGCCATACGTACACATTAACGTTGTTTTTGATTCCTTATTGAATTGAATGGAATTAAGTATATGACATACATATATATAAATAAATCTAGTATCATTATTATTTCATATATTTAATTATTATTCATTATATATAGTTTATAATCATTTATGAATGGTTATCAGGGAGAATTAATCTCATCGCGTCATGGAGACAGTAGTCTGTACGTACACACGAGCGATGATATAATTCCAATGATCATGGAACTGTATTGAAGTGTATATATAATATTTTATAATAAATATCACTTTACAATAATCATATATATTTATTTATTTACACCATTATACCAATCCATGTAAGGTGGTGGTGGAATAAATGATACACCACAGCGTGGAGACGGTATTCCGTACGTACGCACGCGCGATGATTTCATTTCAGTAGGATGGATAGAAAATGAAAATGGATTGTTTCATATTTATAATAACATATAAGTATATAAGTAATACTTATGATATTACTTTATAATGAGACAACTAAAGACGAATAAGTAGAAGGGGAAACAAACATGAGAAAATCGGAAGAAGAGATTACCTCTTCTTCAACACACCTCCTTCAAGCTTCCTCTTAAGGAAGTAGAGTTGGTCTTTTGAGAAGACCAGAACCTCTAGAATGTTTTTAGGGAAGTGTATAAGTGAAATGGGTAGGGTTTTTTCGAGCTTCAAGTCTCAAAGGGTGTTAATAGAAGAGGGAATTGGTGCCGTTTTTATAAGGGATGAGAGGGGAAGTTTAGGACAAACATAAAATATTATTTTATAATAAAGTCATATTCGGTTTTTAATAGCTCCAAATTGATTTATTTCGAAGAAAAGTGGTTATGGGTGGAAATAAACTCATCCAATATTTTTTAGACACGTTTATGTAACTATTTAAACCTTATCATTTAGATTTAATTCTATGTTAAATAATTTATCTTTTACCGTGTCTTCTTGTTTTCTTACACTATGTGGTTAATAAACTTACTATAACAAGTCCAAAGAACCCCAAGTGGTTAATTATTAATATATATTACTTTATCTAAGTCATTTAGCCGAAACATTGATTTTTAAGAATTTAATAACAATTAATATTATAATATTTTTTTTTTAAAACTATTATATGTCAATTTTTACACTATTTGGTAATTGATTTTTTTTAATATTTTAACAATATGATTAGTTCAAATAAAGTTTATTAAGTCAATAATAAAATGTCATGTTAACCTTGAAAATTAGTGTAATTCATAAAAAGTATCAAATTATATTTATTTGGGTATTTATAATATCAATTATTTTAAAATTTCATTGTTTAGGTAATTACTACATCAGTATTGTCTCATAAATAAATTAAAATATTTAATGTATAAAAATTATAAATAAAATTCCATTAGGTTTTAAATAGTTTTATCTTTCTAATGAATATTTATAGTCCAATATATCTTATGTATAACCCTATATTGAAATTTTTTTAGTTATTAAACTTTGATTTTAACCATTTTAACTCTTCTCTAAATAAATTAATAATAAATGTCCTAATCCATTCCTAGTGGACGAAAGGGGTAATATTTTATTCCTAAGGTTGTATTTTTCGAATTATATGTATCCAATAGAATTAGTACATGTGTTAGGGTAATAGTATTATCATTTTTACCCTTAATCACCTTATTTATTTTAACCGTGGTAAATAAAAGTAAGAATATACTATTTACCAAAAATCATTTCTATTTTATTGAAATACATTTACTCCATGATGTTAATCATGTATCTCTGTTTTTTGAAATTCCTCTCAGAGATGCAGTAAAATTATGTATTGTGTAAATTTTCAAATTCTCCTAGGTGGTGGGTAAAAGACGATGAAAAGTTCAATAAAATATTTATATATCTAAAATTATTATAAAATGACTCCCATGAATTACACTGTACTTATATAGGTATAATGTATCAATTTTGACCTGAAATAAATATAAATAAAATGAATAATTATTTCATTAAAAAGTCAGTTTTTAAATAGTAATCTAGTGTTATCACTATTCATAAAAAATGAAAGTTTTCAGAAAAATACCAAAAATTCACCCCAGGCTAGTTTCGATATTACGAATCCAAAAATGAAGTCCGTTTTGAAAGATAATATAAATAAAATTTCCAAAACTGGGTATTACTATTAATAAAGTCTAGTCCATAACAATATTATAATAATATCTCGTTTAGTGAAACTCGTTATTGCGTGCTACACACACTATCGAGGAAGGTCTTGATTGTGTGTAATGCATGCCATGTCAGGGCTGTGTTTAGTGAATGTTCTGTTTGGTGTTGCATATAACATAATCAAAACTTATTTCTTTTAAACATTAAACAAAATCTATTCTTAATGTTGCGTAGAATAATTTCTACAAAACAAAATTGAAATTGTGTGTAACATGAGAAAAGAATATTGTCGCATATACGGTGTTGCGTATGGAAAAAACTAATTTTAGTGTAACGTACAACACAATACATTAATGAAATTAAAAATAATAATTCTCATAAAATCTCGGGTTGTTACAATCATGATACCAACAATATCAGGGCATGTATATAATTGTCTTTACCAAAAGAAGATCGCCCCGGTTACACGCAAGATAGTGCTCAAAAATGAAATGCACCAAAGGAAATAGGAAAATGATGAAAACATACATGATCCTGCATTTCTAGAAACTAGGTTTCATAAAGACCTCAGGCATATATCACTAAAAGATCAAGACCATATCTTTACATTACTAAATTATGTACGATGAAGTAGCATTTGCGAAGATCTTCCAAAAAATAAAACTCCCAGTAGCTCTGAATGTCATCCCCAGAGCACCCAAAAGGGTTTACTACATGGGTAAGGAATGATCGATCACTAGAGCATATCCCCTGATTTAAGTTAGGGTAGACCTCTACTCGACATTAAAATCATACAAGAGGATGGTTCTACCCTTGTTGTTGTCAACCATGATGGTCCTCCCCAGGGTATACACTACAGATATACTTCTTCCTTTAGTCGAACGTCAATTCATTATGTTAGTCCTCTCCATGATGAATTCCATTGATAAATCCCTCCACACAATGACAGTGTCTATAATGTTCTTCCCCCAGTACCGTTATGAAATGATAAAGTTATCCACTCATTACAGTACATCCTGAAGACCCTCCCTAGGATTTACACTACAGAAATTCTCTCTACAGCTAGGTATCAAACCATGATAGTAGTTCTATTCATAATAGTAGTCATTGAGAAGGTCCTCCCATCGGCGACATCATGTAGTAAGATGGATATCCCCTCGCTATAGAATGCATTGAAAGAAACCCCCATGGTATATGAAGTAAAAACAATTCCAGCAGTCAGGCATCTCGTTGCAAGAGTTTCCCTTGCTATTACAGCACATATTGGGATGGTCCTCCCCGCAAACAAAATACATATTTTAAATAAGTACCTCCCCTTTTAAAAACAATGATGAGAATGCCCTCCTATGATGAGATGCTCAGAAATATGGATCTAGACACATCAGGCACACTGTCTATAACTAGTGACATTCCTTCTCAACCAGAGGATGGCCGGTGGTCATGATCAACATCTGAGAAACCCCCACACTATGTGTATATCAAAGAGGCTCCCACCATATCAGTTGGTTGAAAGAAATCATTATGAAGTATTTGATCGGGGAATATCAAGTAGACGATCCCATGGAAGAACAAAAACCTGATATGTAACATGCGATATGGCAACTATCTATGGAAAATATACTAGTAATGTATTGGCATATGAAAAATTCTCATTTAAACATACTGGGAGAGTTGTCTATTGAATGTACACAAGACATTCATCTCAATATAATTATGAATCTACTATAGTTTAATGAAAAATTCCATCCTTATAAACGGTATGTGGACCATGTTAACACATTAGGGGAGCATCATTATATAATCGACCTAGAAGCCCTCACGTCATTAAAAAAACCACAATGAGAAATGCAAAATAATACCCATGATTTGTCTTGCAATTATGAACATCAAAATTTCTGTCGCCTCATTGGTGATTCCCCGAATGATATTCACATCCAGCGATGGGGAGAACTTGGATCTCTACACTTCACCCCATGCCCCTTCCTACAATCCCCATTTGAAATTACATTGTGCAATGTCATTACCCAAAGGCAATAATCAAATGAATATCCGAATCTAGAAATTTGGGGTAATCACTAAAAAATGGCTCAGAATAAGTCTCAAAAGTGTCCAGACTGAAGGAATAAAGCCATCAAAAATCTCATAAGTCAGACAAAAATGAACATCTAGCATGATTTCCACCAAAGGAAACCAAACCATCGAGCAATTATCATCTATATAAAATACCATAGACACTTTGTAGGCTCAAAGACACACTCTTCTCACAACCACGTGAGAGTGCAAGAAATAAAAATGGAATAAATAATGACATATTCCATCACAATATGGGAACAACCCCAACCCATAAGTATAGAATAATTTTTAAATAAATGTTCCCCCGTAAGACCAAAAACTCAATGCAATGGCGCATCTATAGAATAATGGGGACAGCTCCAGCCCGCATGGCTGGGGGAATTATAACATCATGTACTCGCATAACTGATGTCGGTCTCCACCCATTAGGTTTAACAATTGATAAGTGAGTCACCCATTCGACCCCCTCTAATGGTTCACACCCTCCGAGAAAAATTCACATTATGTGGTCAGATCATGGATCTTTTCGGGTCAATCATTGCCATGAAACCCAAATAATACCACATAATAGTAGGAAAAAATATAAAAAATTACATAGAAATCCTTCATACCATTTTTAACAATGTACACCATCCGAAATAAGGAGAAGTGTAAATTCAATGTAGTCTATTACCTGAATCCTCCTCCCATGGGAAATGCCTCCCACAATCATGAGGAATGGTTATATAAGAAAGAGGAACAATTGAAATAAATCAGGTGAATTAACACATAGCTACGTTGAAGGTGCTACATTGTTGGATATGTCCACCCCCATATAACGTCAGTAGGTACCCCCAGAGGCGTTACCATTGACAGAAGGACCCATTATTGTGAATGAATCTAAGATCAGAGATCCGTTAAAACTATCATTGGATGGACATCAGGTCCTACCCTATAGGATGAAAGTCATATTATATTTTGGTAAACCCAAAAATGATACGACGAGATGGGTATCATCCTGAAATTCCAACAGCACTAATTCGTCCAGTTCTAGCCATCGTCTCACCATCCCATGCTCTAGCCTGACAGGATATGCATCATGGGTTCATGAATACTATCGATCAACTAACATCTCATATAGAACCTATGGAGGGGTAGTGCACTCCGATATAGCAAATGCACAAAAACTACCCCAATTGGGAGATAAATGTTCCACAACTAAAGAATTTCAGAAACCATGTATTCTTAGTATTCATTGGATTGGGAGACCCTGAACAACATTTGAAATACTATGCTTCCTATTGTGACCCCATTTTTGGAACTCCGGAGCAGCATGATGTAGTCAAACTTAGGTTCTTCTTACGATCCCTGTAGGGCTAGACCATTGTATGGTATACTATTTTGCCACCAGATTTAATCATTGGTTGGGAGGACCTCTGGTGATAGTTTCTCTTGTAGTTTAATTCAACTCAACCTAAGACAATCTTCAGTGACCTCATAAACTGTAATCAGTATGAGAATGAATGAGTCTCTTACTTCATTGCTAGATGGAATGGCATATCTTATTCCCCAAACCGACTTCTCCCCCATGATGATATGCTCTCCATGTGCATTGATAACCTATTTGACAAATAGAAAACGCTGCTAATCCCAGAGGAGTACAATAGTGTGTCCCATGATTTCTCTTCCATTTCCCAAAGGATAGATGAATCATTGAAACAGATCAAACTCAAGTCCTGAGTTTCCCCATCAGCCCCTGGATAATGTGATGGAAAGGATGATGTTTCTACTGTCAAGCATAATAAACCCTTGAAACTTCTAAAGATGAATGCCCCCACTAAACCGGGCATGACCACGTATATGCCAACAACCACCTCAACATCAAATAAATGTGCATCAGGGTGCTAAAAGAAATCAGTTTTCAGAATGAAGAAATAAAATTTATTTATTTTGAAATGACCAGGTTTGTAAATATTTCATTGCGACCATTAAATGGAACTTTCTCAGGATACTAGAGAAAAAGAAAGATGATGTTTCTAGTCCCAAAGACCAGGCAAAATTTTTTCCCCTTCACTAGATACTGTGACACAAAATCTAGTAATTCATTGATTTCATGAATCTGTTACAAAATATGGTGGATTATAGGAAAATCAAGTTGGGCCTGCCGCCATCTCATGGGGGATATTTTTTCACATCATTTTTAAGAGAAGAAGAGGAATGGGAAACATTCACCTGTAAGAATAATAATGTAATTGACAACTCGATGACCAGGAATATAGTGAACCGTGTTTATGGAATCCTCTAGTTATAGTTAAAGCAACCAGTTGTGCCCCAAAAATCTACTAATGAAATATAGCCATTATCCTCGTCCCCGCAACCCTCTAATGGATGGATGGGAAGAAATTTGGATCAAGAATATGAGTTGACACGGATGTTGAATTCATTGTGTACACTTCTGGACATCATGCCAATGAACATGGTAAAACAGGAACCTCCCCACAAAATGGAAATCTGAGATCTTCCACACCAAATGGGACAGTGAGGAATGACCCTCCAAACTACACAATAAGAACCACCACATTAAATTTTACCGTTATATGTAGACATTTTTATAGAAAGATTGTCATACCAAGAATTAATCTTTTACTCCATGGATGTCATTAACATGTTGGAAAACATAAAAGATGGAGATTATGGCCAAAAACCCATTTTCCCCTTGAAATCCCGAAGAACCAGAGGAGGAGTCCATAGAGGCCAGTGGTTTTCTTGATGGAATTATCCTGGAAGGAGTCAAATTCCTTGTCAATACAAAAGTAAAAATTCTAACCTTGTGAAAAATCAATGAAATACCCTATGATAGAAACAATATGATTTAAAATGCTCCTCTTCCCTTGTAAAAAGAAATCCAGGACCATTTATCTAGTAACATCCATCAAGAGAAGATCTAATACCAAATTACCCCAGGGATACTGGAGAACTGATTTGGCCAAACCTGGAAAATGACACATCATCACTAGATACCATTGAAATAGGTGAACCATTGACATTAAAAGCCCAAATACCTAATGTGATTGTGAATGAGAAACCCTAATCCAGGAAGTTCCAACCAATAGATAAAAAGTATGATATTCTAAAAAACTTTCCTCAGTTCATGTAATGATTTCAATCCTGGATGTGATAATACTTTTCTGAGATCATAGGGAGGCACTCATAAATCCCTTACAATGTTCGTAAATGGTTTATGCCGATGTATCACTGACTGAAGTCTATCAAATAGATACAAGCACTGATAACTATCACATCATCATCCATATCATATAAAGGGTGGAAGACTTCATCAAGTAGGGGAACATAAATCACTTATAAGTTTCCAGCATGTTAAATTGAATTGATGTATTTATGATCTCCGTCGATAACAGATTTGGATCCAACCTCATACAATTGAAAATTATTTTTCATTTGGGCATTGATGAAGATATCTAGACACTCTACACCATAACTCTACTCGTATATTAAAAAATAGAGAATAAACTATTGGGGTGAATCAATATTAAAATTTGACATGGAGAGCTCTTTTCAAATTTTGTGTAACTAGAAGTTCAGTAGAGTATAACCTTCAACGACTTGTCATGGAGGCCTTGGCTTCATCAACACGCTGCAATTCTGTCATCATACCATCAATGCATCAAATATTTATGAAATGAAAAAAAGGGACATTGTGAACCGATAAATCCTCATTTGAGTCATGTGAAACAAATCATAATGATTTAGGGGTCTTTGAGTCAGAAGGAAAACATTTTTCGGCCAATGATGTTGATTGCATTATTTCCCTGAATAGATTGGAAACAACTCACCCTAACCCCCTCCAGCATGTTAGGGATGAATATTTATCACCCATTAACCATGTTGAATGCATAAGTGCAATTCCAGATATAGAATATGTTGTCTACAAGGTCTCTGTTACAACCACTGAGTCCATAGACTTGGAAGAGCATGCTGGCTCCCATAATGTCAGGAAAAGCCCTATAAAAGATACTTCTGACCAATCCTTTGGACCCCATATTTCCCTGGCATTACTCTCAATGGAAAAAGACGATTCCTCTACCAACATTGGAGAGTTTTTATTGAGATTACTATCTCCATCAGAAGAGGATGAAGAAGTATAATAAGAAGAATAAGAAGAAGACAACCTCAAATACTCCCCTCCAACATTCAAAAAAGGTGTCTCCACATCAATAGATGACCTTAAAGAGATAAAATTTTGCACTGAAGGAGACCCAAAATCCATTCTTATTTGTGTGGATATTTATATTGAGAAGAAGATAGCATAAACCTACTTAATAAATAATAATCAAGATATTTGTTCTTCGAACTACACATATATTTCAGGCCTTGATCATGAGGGTTACACTCATGATCTGGGCTTACCAGTTGATCACCAGGGTTTTAATAAGGCCTCCAGAAAAAACAACCAATAAATGCCGCTAATGTAGAGGTTATAGATGACAAGCTGATCATATCCAACTTAATATAGGGAGTCCAGTGTCTGATCTATATGAAGAACAAAATACCTATCAAAAATAATAATGGACAAATTACATTATGCATTATCATCAGGCACATCAATATGCATTTCCCAAAAGACGACTTCCTATTCCCAATCACAGAATTGGAGATCGACAAAGCAACAAAATACAAATCCATCTCTTTCATGGATGAAAATTTTGGCTACAATCAAATCTATATGGTGCAGAGGGTTGAAGAAGCTACCTCTTTTAGGTCCCCTCAGGGAGTGTTTTGTAATAAGGTTACTTCATTTTCATTAATGAATATCGGACCAACATAACAGTGCACCATACACCACATCATGAATCCCATCATGGGAATGTTCATCGAGTGTTATGTATATTATCTTGTGATTAAATCATGATAGTGCTAAAACCACATGGAAGATCATGGAACTGTCTCAAAAAAATTACAAAATCAAAATTTAAATATGAATCCTCTAATGTGTTCCTTCAACAATACCTCTGGAAAATAACTTGGTTTCATTATACTCCATCGTGACCTCAAATTTCATCCAAGTTAATAAAAAATCTATTCTAGGCATGTACCCACCTCACAAAATAACCAAGTTGAGAGGTCTCTATGGGATACACACCTACATTCGGTACATCATAGGCAACTTGGCGGTTAAATTATTACATTTCACCAGGATCAAGAAGTATGGAGTCATGTAACAATGAGATAATGATTTACAAGAAGTATTATGCAATCTCTAAAGATATCTCATAAGAATGATGGTAGTGATGCCACTAGCTATGGGGAGACAGCTCATTTTTCATTTAACATCCCTGGAATAGTCATTAGACTCCTTCCTCAACCAGAAAAATGATATCGTCAGTGATAACACCCTTATTACCTCAGTCGAACAATGATTGATGATGAAAATCAATATTCAAAAATTTTAAAGAACTACGTAGCCTTAATCTTCATAGTTAAGAAACACATACATTACCTACAGCACCATGAGGTCCACATTGTCTCCCATTGCAACCAGCTCAAATATATCCTCAATCATACCATGCTTAATGAGTTCCTATCATGATATATGGTCATCATACAATTGGTTGACCTACATTACGTACCCCAGAATGCAATTAATGGCCAGGTGTTAACATACTTCCAAACTGAGCACCCATCGGAGGAAGCAACACCGTTGGATGTCGAACATCTAGATGATGAATTGTTATCTGTCTAGATGGACCCTTAGACATGGTAATTGTAGTTCGACAGTGCTTCATGAATCATGATAGCATTGAGGAAGCAGGATCATATGCTCAAAATGTTTGGGCTAGGAATTATACGTGTATCCCCAAAAAAATGTCATCATTCCTTATTTGATCCTTCATATGGAGGCTTTTACAAAAAATGAAGTGGAATATCAGGCCCTCAATGCGGGACAGAAACTATAACATCATGTTCAATACAAACACCTAAAAATAAAGGGTGATTCAGTGCTAGTCATAAAAATGTTTAATGGTTATAATGCCATTAGGAAAGATGTATTTTATCCCTTGATGAACTATGATCGAGAACAAATGGTAGAAATCCCATCAAGAACCAACATTGACTTTTGTCCCCCTTTTACAAAATACTCATTCCTATGCATTGGAAAATGCATCAACAACCTTATATGTTCCAAACTGAGATGAAATGGTCCTTACCATTTCTCACTACCAGATGGACTATTCATCCAATGAAGTATAGAGGAGATTGATGAAATTACACATGTTTCTAAGAATTATGGACACACCAATGGCTGAATGATTCTCATTAAAAATTTCCTTTGGAACGGGGAACTAACACAAGATAGGGATGAAAGAGAACACATTCGAAGACATGCATTAATCATTGTCCTATTAAATGGGGAACACCAAGAAATGGTTCTCTACAAATAAGGCCTTGATGAAGTCCTTATCATGTTATTTGATAGAGAATAGACTGTATCTGTCGTGAAGGAAGCACATAATCGATCCTTTAGAGTGCACCAATCCTAAACCAAGCTCTCTCACCAAATTCAAAGGAATGGGTATTATTATCCAACTATGATATATTATTGTTCCTTATTTACAAAATGTGCATTTAATTCCAGTTACATTCCAATTTTATAGCAACCACTTCTACTCTTCATAGTTGGAAAATCTATACCAGTAGTGTGGAATAAAATGTAACTGATCGCCCCCCTACCACGCGTCATCCAATGGGATGATAGGGGATTTCAACAAGACTTTTTTCCAAAATAATCCCAAAATTTGGTAGATAAGGATGAGAAATCATTTCTAGATATGCTCTTTCATGTATTGTGGGACTACCAGACCTCGACCTGCACTGCCACCCGGGTGACCCTGTACTCACTAGTATATGGGGCAGTGGGTGTGTTTCCTACTGAGATCCATGTGTTGTCACATCATGTGACCATTTTTGATCACCATTCCATGGATGAAAAATCCTAGATAAGGTAGTATGAGTTGGATCAGCTTGATGAAAAGGGATACACACATTACACCTTTTATAAATCTACCAAAATAAGATTGCATGAGCATTTAACCAGAATGCCCTCCATCGATCATTCTTCAAAGGAGAAATCGTATTATTCCTTAGAGCCCTGATGAAACATAGGATGAAGCCCCAAAAATATGAAGAAAAGTTGGAAAGACCATATTTTGTACATAGGTTTTATTCTAATGGAGCATACACACTGACATGAATGGATGGAAAAATAATCACGTCTCCCAAAAACACAATGTTCCTGATATAGTAATTCGCATAACATTAATGCCTAATTCATGTTCCAAGCTCTACGACCATAAATCAGGAGTTATAATACCAGAGTCCATGGTCCAAAATCTATGACCTTAAACTGTGAGTTATAATACCCCAATCCATGGTCCAAAATCTAAGACCTAATGCATTGAGTTATAACACCATTTTCCACGGTCTGAGCTCTATGACCTTAAACTAGAAGTTATAATACCATAACCCATGCTGAAATCTCTGAGGCCTTAAACTATGAGTTATAATACTATAGGCCACAGTCCAATATCTATGAATTTAAATATTTATTTATAATAAAATAATCCATGGTCCAAGCTCTAAGTCATTAAACTATGACTTATAAAACTATAAGCCACGGTACAAGCTCCATGACCTTAAACTATGAGTTATAATACCATAATCCATGGTCTACGCTCTATAAACATAAAATATGTCTTATAATACCACAATACATGGTCTAAAATCTATGACCATAAACTATGAGTAAAAATGAAATAAATCCATGGTCCAAAATCTAAGACCTTAAACTATGAGTTATAGTTTTTTCCATATTACATTAAACTATATAGAACTCATCCCTGAATCATGACATTAAACTATGAATCATGTACACACTACAAGACGTTAAACTACAGAGCAAAAAAGCATCATAATAGAATGATAATAAACTACATGATATCTCAATGAACAACATATAGAATGATTCCTCCTCTTGTGGGATACGTAGTGACACCTCAATCTTCGATCAGGGCCCAGTCCCCACAAAAAAATACCCCTATCATATCCTCTACCTCCTAACCCTGGGGAAGGAAACCCTATGTCCACTCCATCGTTCTCACATCGAGTATAACTCACGTGACCTTAGGATCAGTGGTAAGGGTCCTCTTATGAAAAAACAATTATAGGGAAATGTGGTAGGCCTAACACCCCTAGTAATTGTAATAAAAAAATGTTCCCATCCACATGGACCAGACAATATCGGTACATGGAATGTTCAAAACTATATGCATCCGAATTCCTACAGTTGCAGGGTACGTAGAGGCCCCCAAATTTGGTATCCCGACCCAACCACAGTTAAAAACCCAAAATTCCATCATATTTCCATACACATGGTCCTAGCCAGATCAGTAAAGGGAATTTTTAGAACTACATTTTGATTGATTCCTTCTCATGAATGATATGTAGTGATTCACAGATTTGGCATCTCGACCCATCGATCATCATTACGAAATTTCCCTTTCCCCATGCATATGGCACACTTGTATGGGGAGACCATGAAAGGCCCTAAGAACATGAAAATAAAATGAAAATTCTTCACGAGTAATGTGTGGGGTAGTTATCAGTTTCACGAGATCCCGCAAATTCCCCCCAGTAATGAGATATCAAAAGAACCTGCATCACCCTATACATATGAATCATACCTTTAGGGATGCTCCAGTAGTTAATAGTTACTCGTGTTCTTGGAATTATATAAGTAACCAAGAATATTATTCCCGTTTGACAAACTCAATATTTCGGGAAAACATGGATCACCATAATCAATCATGGTCATCAATGAAGGAAGGCCAGTGTCCAATGGAAACCATTTTTTGAATATGTATATCATGTCCTAGTGGCTCCTGTATATGTTTCCAACAAAAATGGTCATCAATCAAAAGATAATTTTCCCATGAGATTCCTCTCAGATCTTTTTGTTCCCAATTGATTCCAAGCCTCGGGACATCCCTCCTAATAAATGTTCCCCTGAAACTATTATTTACAAAAACATCTATCACTCATGAATAAGGAACGCTAGAATATCCTAATTTTGATCATCATGTAGCTATCAATGATCTTCATGAATGAATAATTTCCCATTCCACAAGACATTAAACTGCACAACATCATGTCCTCAATGCACAACATTAAACTAAAAGGCAAAAATAATCACTTTTTTATGAAGTTAAATTGAATAAAAATGGTTTGAGCATAATTTGTCTCTAATGTTGATATTTTTATTCCATGTAAATAAACTAGAATCCTTGTAAATCCTTGTATCTCACACCGATCATAACTCACATGAGATTCAGGGTATTAGCGAGTGATCCACCATAACATTATGGAAAGCAAGTCCATGAATTTGGTCTTAGATGCACGACCCTAAAATTCCTGAAATAGATCCCTTCTCGAAGTGGAAACCCACATCCTGGCCATGGGAAATAAAATTACTAGGTACCCTAATGATGGGACAAAAACCTCACCCCCCCCCCCATATAAGCTAAATCATTGTATTTGATACCTTATTACATGAGTAAAATGTATTCAAATTACCAAAATATGTCTGGATACACTCATCTCATACTTAAAAATCCATGATATGAGAAATATTGAATCCCCATAACACTTCATGTCCATATGAGAGGAAAGGGCCATTATTATTCAGAAACAATTTTTTGACTATGCACATCATGCCTCGATTTCTCTGGATATTTTCCCCACAAAAAATTGATGTCATTCAAAGGAAAATAAATCACCCAGAGTGTCCTGTCCTATTTAAGTATGCCCAATGGATTAAAATCCCCATAACATCCATTTTGATTCAAGGTCCCTCAATGTCATGGATTAGACTTTCATCCCTATACACATTTGGAATATATCAGAATCTATGAGCCCGATTCATCTATGATATATTTTAAGGATCCTAAAGATTCCCCATCCATATGCATGATGTTGATCCACATACGAAATAAGAGTTCCCCATTCATTTAGGGGTTTCCCAAGAAGAATTTCAGTTAAAATATCTCCCCCTTTTAAGGATCAGATGCACCCCTTGTCAAAGGACACATAACATATTGAGATATATCACAAAATTTATAATCATTCATTTCCTTCAGAGATAAAAATCCAGTGTTCTCTATAAACCATTGATTGAATATGAACATAATGACTTAGTGGATATGCATATTTTTCCCACAAAAATTGGTTTCAATGAAAGGGAAATTGGACCCCAGGGGAGTCCTTCGAAATTCTGTATGCTTGGATGACATGAATGTCCAATAACACTCTCGTATTTAGAATTATTCTAGATAATGGCCGGAATAACATCCTCTTCCCAAATACCCTTTACATAAAAAACAACAAGTATTTCTAACTGAACTAACCATTCAGTATCTCCCCCTTAACAATGTAAGAAGTGTGCGCGAAGAGTTTCACACTCCAGGACGATATGAATGTCTCTACTGTTTTTCAACACCACTACTATGGCCAGCCACCCACAATGTCTTCAAATATCAATATCAATTAAAAATGTTGCATGACCCTACTAGGTCATCATATATGGAAGTCCAGTTATCTGAATTCATCCTTGATAATTATTGCATATCATTCCCTAGTGTCTCTACATAAGTTTCCCAAAAAAATGTTCATCAATAAAAGAGAAAATTTAACCATAGGAGAGTCCTTTCTGAAATCCATATGATGGAAATGTCTCCCAAGCCTCATGCATTTCCAAAATTAACAAGTTCATGGTCAAAAAATCCATCATCTATATCTGATAGATTTTACGACATTTTTGGTTGACGTTCTCGAAATAGGGCCAGATCTTGTTAAGATTGGTCAAATCATTTCAATATAAAACATCAGTAATTTGTATTATTTTTAAAACTATGAACTTCCAAATAAGAAATGGATTCTATTCAATATTGAGTAAAATTCTGAAGAAGGAACCTATAGGTAAAAGTCGAGTATTAGTTCATTAAAAATGATGTGCCATAAAAAATTTGTAAATATTGTTAGGTCGAAAACCCACAATGGGTGGAAAAAAAGTAATGTTATGTCCGAAATCCCTTTCAAAGTTGGATTAAGAAACAAATAGGGTAATAATGAAAAATAAATAATATTTCATGAGTTTTTCCATAAAACCATTGAAATAGTGGAACTACGCTCACTAAGTCCCAAGTCTGTGACAAAAATTAGAGCCCAATTCAAGTATTTTAATTTACTAGTTTCAAATCAATGTTTGAAATTTATTCCTGATTGAATTTATGTTTATATGATTGTTATATTTTTATGACCAGAAAATAATGATTAGAAACATTCAAATTAAAATTTATTCCATCATATTTTTCTAATATATATGTTGGGAATCCACATTCTGGAGCCAAAAGTTGGGAGAAAGAGAATATTTTTACAAAATTAATTCAGTATAGTCACATACATTAATTAATGATTGATGTGACTCCTCAATATCATAGATAAGCTTCAATAAATTCACATTTTTGGCCTCTGTGCACGCCCACAATGCCTCGACATCTCTTATGGATTGAAGGGCAGTTATTTCCCCTTCATTCATTTGTTGTCGCACATCCTCAATGGCAGATGTGGCCCAAGATCATTCCTACTTGGGTATCTCCAGTTTAATTCTTTATATCTATACTTCTTGGTCATGGCATTCTATCAAAGTCTCATACTTCAAGAGTTAGTTTGGTGACCTTGATATTTCCCCGAAATTAGTGGTAGCTTCATCAATAATAATTTTTCGTGTAGCTGTAAGATAATCCATCGTATCCCCTACAAAAAGATGAAATTTAAGCATACTAGTTTCTTCAAGAGTAGTGAAAACCTACCTTACTATAGTATATATACCATTATAGTCAAATCCACTGATGTATAGAATCACAAATTTGTGGTGTATCTTTGGAAATTTTACAAGAATTTTTTCCCATGGCGTCTGATAAATTAATCTCCAAATTTTATTCCATGCCATTTACCTCATTGGGAGATGATCGAATGTGCCTTCTCAATTAATCTCAGAGTCCCTACCTGAAGATGAAATTTAGTTGTGAATTAATGTTACAATAGAGGGACTTGATTCAGTTGCTACAGTGTTGCTAGACCTTGCAATGTCCTCATCTCTGGTACATATCATGGATGCAAAAATGGGGGTGTTCGCTTCTATTTCCAAGGCTTGTGGTTGTGATTATGAGGATAGGGAGGAGATTAATATAGTTCCTCCCACTCCTACACTTTTATTGATTTCAATAATATGTGGCATTACATCTTCAAATATTAACTATACTCCATTGGTGCTTCATAACAAGGAAGATCCATGGAAATTCTTGGACGAAAAAATAGCCCTGAAGGTGTTCCTCAAATAGTTGAAGATTTATATAAGGCATATTGGGATAGAAAGTCCATAAAAGTGTATCGGCCTTGAAATCCTAGGGGAAGAAAACATAACCACTATCATTATTGGAAAAAATTCATGATGGCCTGCAACAAATTTTCACTGGCCAGAACATCAGCGTATCTAATTGTGATTTCTCCTGATACTCCATGAGAAGTTTCAAAATATTTCAATGGAGAGACCCCTATATAGGGTTAACAGAATTTTTTTCATGAGTTATTGTCTCTTCTATATTTTAATCCCTTTCAATATCCATCAAGACTTGGGGCTCGTCTTCGGAGTTTGCCCCTACTATAATGACAACCCTATCTCTCTCCATGAATGTCGGCTCAGCATGGTCAAGTAAGCCCTCATCTTATGGATGTCCTTCTATTATTGTAATATAGATTATTTAGGTGCGATTAGGAACAACCACGAGGTAAAAAACACCCCCAGTCTCTTCAAATGGTATTGTTTCCCTTGTTTTGTTAGCCGCTAAAGATGGTGACCCTTCGTCTGCCCTAATAGTGGTAGGAGCTGTAGATTCATGAGCAGTCATTGTCTGTTCACTAATAGGACCTGCATCAAAGTACATACATTTACCATTATGTCGATAAGAAAAGGGTACATGGTTCAATCAACTGGTAAATAGAAAATTACTTGTGATTCGACAATGACTACACTTTGGCAGCGGGGATGCATGCTTTAGTTTCTTTGATTATTGGGGATGACATTTAAATATGATCACCAAGAAGAGATATAAGAGGAAATTACTTGGAGGGGTCTAAAATTAATTCTTTAATGTGTTATTTTAATCCATGGGATCCATCCATAGAACCCTCTATAATTGATATGGTGCAATCCCGATCCACAATACATCCATGAGAATAAATCACAGAAAAGATGTTTCTCTAGATCCCAAAGTCCACTGCAAAATAAAGTCGGGAAAACATTAGCAGCTCCGTATTAAAAAAATATTGTCTAATGGTTACAGATAAAACTTATCCAATCATCAGCGGGAGTACTACCATCAATGGCATGTGATCCGACCAGTAATGCCTCACTAAAATATCATAGTGAAACTTTTACATCTCATTTAAATAAGCATCTACCCCCTCAGGATGTTCTTTAAATGAAATACTAGTTGGGGTAATGAATCCCCCACTGCCCGGAAGGTCAATGAATCCTTCAGGAATAAGCCTATATATATCTTCATTTGAGGCATGGCCCTAAATTCATCATATACTCCTTAGGCATATTAAAATACAACTGTAATTGGGATGGACAATTTTGGAGGGTAGGTTCAAGGGAGAAGAGTGGGTTTCGATGACCACAATCGTTTCCTGGGAGTCCCTGTAATCTTTGTACCATGAGAATAGTGACATTTATAATTTAATATGAGAATGTAAGAATCATCCTCCATTGTAGCCGCAATAGGAGATCCAACAACATCGTCATCCTCATAAATGGTTTCCTATCGCAGCAAAGCATGTACTTGATGAATGTACTTGAATAGACCACTTTTTGAGTGGATGAGGGTCTCAAGGTACTTATTGTAGCAACCCACCCTATCTGGATCCTCATCAAAATAAAGGATGCTAGGTTCTGACAGATATCCATTCACATAAAGAAAAACTTCCATAGATCGGAGGAGATTCCATAAATTGTGAGGGGACTGATCGTGAAGAGTTGGATGGCTTTTCAGAAGGTACCATTGCATCCAGGACATTTTAAAATTATCCTTTGGGGGGGATATATGGTGAAATTTTGGTAGCAGCTTCACCTACTTGTTCGTCAACTCATGAGTTCACAAACCCATCTTTCACAAAATTCCTCAAGGGGGGGGAGCCAAGAGGCCTTCAGATGACTATTCACCATCAAGAGTGATCAACATCTCCATTTTTTTCTCCATTCCCTTCAACTATGATGCCATTGAAGTTGCAACGATTGGAATCTCGTTGGCTAATTGGCCATCAGGATATGTCTTAACCCAGTCCAAGACAGTGTTTTTGATGAGGACAACCATAGAATCCCTAGAATATGAATGTTTGAGCTAGCACTGGGTGACCTCCCTAGTGAACATTATCCATAGTTGTTGAGCAATCATCAGATGATTATACTGACGAGAACTATTAAATGCCTTAGGGAATAACAGTTGAAAAATATTAAATTTAATAAGAATTCTAAATGGTGTATATTCCTCGAAAATAAGCTCCCCTCTAATACGGGTGACCATGACTCCATCTCTAAAAGAAAAATAGTATCCTTGGTTGATGAAGTCATCATATGCACTATTTTTAATAGTACCAGTAGGGGAAACCGAAGTTTGATAAGTGAAACATTCATAAATGTTGATATAATCCATTAATCCATGTTCACTCTTTTCGGTTTTCTCCACTTTCTTATCATGTGAAGCCCAAGCTATCATCATGATCCCCTAGTTCACTGAAGATAGTGTTAGATGGTGGAATGAAAAATTGGTAAGGAATTGATGAAGTAATATTACCCTATGCAGACTCCCATCCATTCCCAATGAATTTGGAATGGCCCAGACATTTGAGAAGGTTGACCTCCCTCGCAAACATGACCATGTAGGTGGTAAATCTGTGCCAACACTAGGATAACTAAATTGATAAATTTTCTAGTGGCCAACTAAGCTTCCATGTTTAATTTTGATGATCATACACCTCCAGATTCATGTAGTGGTAAGAGAAACACTCTCATAAACATGGCCAAGAATTCCACTAGGTGAACTAATTGATCGGTGTTATGGATGATTCCCCTTCCCCATTTCTGAAAATTACCCTCTTCGAAGGTGGGGCTGTATATACCTGATCACTACCCGGATAGTTTTGGTAGGATGAGCCTTGGGTCTCCGTGATCAGGTTCAAGACCATTATGCTTAACAAAAGTACCAAACAATCATCAAAAGGAATTTCCATCATTAGAAAGGGACTGATTTCAATAACAAGAATCTTCACATTAAGGATGAGATTCGAAGCTAAAGTAGGGGGGGTTCTTTCCACATCATCCCAAATAGAGGAGGAAGGAAGGAGTTCATCATATATGTCCCAGATCGAGAGGACTCCCAAAATTATCCAGATGTCCCAAAGACTAATTCCGACCTCCCCTTGGGTCAAATGGCATTTATTGGTGCCTGGAAAGAACCTACATAACAGCTGTGAAATAAGGACAGTAGGATTATGGGTATATGTATTAGAATCCCAAATGGCCTCGTATAATCCCACCGTTTATATCTCTGTTTGGAATTGTTTGCAACTCTTTAAACCCCAAGAAGGCCACCCCTGGTCAAAGCCAAATGAGCTCCCATAACAAATATCCCAACATGACAACCAACCATACTGCTTTTTCCGTGGAATTCCACAAAATGCTTTGGTAACAGTGGGCCATATTATCAGGCTTCCACTGTACTCCCTCTATAGTATGTGGCATGTGGTTATGAAAAAACCCAGATGTATTTTATCATTGTAGGTACCTACCATTAGAAGAAATCCATGGATTTGTAATTGAGGTATCAATTATCTAGGCAGTAGATTGGTCAGCTCGATTTGGTGTGGGGATCAATGTGTCATACTATAATCCGAAACCGTAATAAATAATCCTATCAAAAACTGGTTACTCACATTGGCTCGATGTAATAATATCTGCTAAAGATAGGTGAAACTAAAAAACCTGGGGTATTTCAATAACTAAAGATATCATATTCCCTGATCATTCATCAGTAGTAGAAACAGAGGAAGTAATAGCAGCCTTAGAAGAGGCAGCAACATCTGAAAATTCTTGTGAAACAACCACTACAACAAGCATGGGGGGATCAATAAGCTGATCAAAATTAGTCCAATAAATAGCATAATTGAATAAAGGATAGAATGGAATATCTAGTGAATATAAAATATGACTTACATAAGTCTCTACATACTATACCATGAAATGGTGAGTGGTAGAAAAATTCCATGTATTACATAATGTGAGAAGCAAAACCGCATACGACAACAATATGCTGATGTATTTCACCGCGTACAACCTTGGTCTGCAGACCAACCATGATGAGATGGCCCGTGAAGCATTGGATAGATAATGTAAGGGTTCCCAGGAGGTGGATACCATGAACCTATGCCTCATTGAGATTATTTGAAATGATTGAAAGATAAATGTTTTAGTTTGAATTAGAATGTCTTAATGTTCGGTTCCCAGGTTGATGCATGGTATGCTGAATTTCAAGACGTTTATTATAAACCTATGTGAAATATGGATTTTATTTTTAAAATTCCCCAAATCATTTTTCAAAATCCAAAAGACTGATATGAATAGAGTGATAAAGTTAAAACTATTTTTCGTGACACATACAAAGATGTCCATAAAGTATATTTCAACAAAAAAAATTGTTATAGTGCAGAAGAAGCTAAGGGTTGTCGAGAGAACCTTTGTCCATGAGAAATGGAAAAAGACTAATGAAATGGGCCCCTATAAATTAGTGGGGTCCCCTCCAATCGATCATATCTATTCAACTGCAAATTGTTTCAGTTCAAGACAACTTCTATATTATAATTGTCTCACATTCATTCTGAATGGACCCCATTACGATTGGGGGAATTTTTAAGGTCATAAATATTCATATAATGGGAGAAAATACCCACAAAATCACTTTGCCGAATGTAGAAAATACTCCTAAAATTATAGGATGGTGATTTGATTCTAGTTGAGTTAGATAATTCAGAAGAAAGATGAAGGAATTTATGATTTGACTGGGTTTTGAAAAGTCCACATAACATCACCAGGAAAGGTTCACCAACCACCAAAAACATGAACCATTGAATACGTGTAAGGATCTGTGAACTGCTCACTCGTAGAGCAATGGCCAGCGAACCCAGTGGACCATGAATTGGGTTGTCAATGGACTCATGCGCGTGAAGGTGATCCACATACTATCCCTCGAACCCAGTAGTTGGTAGAGGAAGTGGATGGGAATGGTATCATGAACCATGATTGTGAACCAAAGCCTCGGCAAACCCTGGTTGACTGAGTCTTCTGCAGGTCAAGTTACCTCCGCATGAGGTTCCACAAATGGTGCTGCGTGCCCGATATATACAATTTCCCTGATGCTCAATTAATGGATCCTATATTGAAATGAGAAATGAGGTACGAATGAGGATGATGATAGATTGACATTTAATGTTCGAAGGGAAACTAGATATTGGAATAAAAAACTCATAGAAGATTCCAGATTCATTCTTGAAAAAATGACGAAGCCAAAATAGCGAACCACATTCTCCAATGGTACAGCCAGCCACAAACCATAAAAAATGTCAAATTGATAAAACTAATAAAATCGATAACCTAAATGGTGGAACTGCGAACCATATGCTTCTTGCGGATGAAATTCTCTTGAATGATAGTCCCACATGCCCGACTCTGATATGGTGTTCCATGTAGTGTATCGCTACATGAAATTAATTCGGCACCACATACTACATCAGTACGCCGAGGAATCCCAAAGTGGCATGACAGACCGCATCCCGCTGCGGTGTAAGGTACTCCATAACCATCCCCGCATAATATATCAGTATGTGGATGACCACTTTTCATGCATACCACCATAGTATGCACAGCTTCACCCATACCCCATAATAAAATAGTTCACAGAATGAGGTTCTTTTGGGGATCATTTCTTCTAGTTACAACCTCATCCCTCCATTACCATACAATATTCCATGATTCTTCCACAAAGTAGTCCCCCAACCCTAGTAAAAGGCCTCCTCCAAAGCCACTAGACTTGTATGATCAGGCCATCAAGTGCATCAGTGCACCCCGTTGAGTCTACATTCCCATGGTAAGTGTAGTCATGATGACTCTCCCCACTATTTTTCAGGCTTTGGGAATGTTTATGGGTCTATATTCCCATGGTAACATTGAGTCCAAATTTGGGATGCCGACATGAACCTCCCCATTCTACGGATTATGGGTGATCACATAATTTTTCATTCACCATGTAATGTTGATCAGTTAAAGGTGATGTGTCTGCTCGTCCTTTTGATAAGGACGGTACTACTCCCCTTCCCAGATCAAATTTTTGTTCCCTCCCACTAAGGCAATTACCCAATTAGTTGTGGTCCGTCTGCATGACCGTTAACATCATCTCACATTGAAAGGATCATCGTTATACGCCCTCTGCCACCTTCGTGTCGACCTCTTCCATCGTACGTTGTCCCTCAAACACAAATAGGAGTGGAAACATGTTGTTTTTTGGATCTCTCATACCTATTCTTTCTCAAACTTATCATGAATCACATGGGCTTATAGGTTTGTGATGTTTACAATATCAACAATTCCAATATATGAAAACTATGAATCCTGATCAATCGTGGATATATAGGATACCTATGTGAAGGCCCATACTGAAAATTGCTCCCATAAAAAAGGTTCCTCCCAATTATGATGCCCATATTGTGTGGAATCCATTCCTAATCCCCAAAAATAATGATCATCGAGAACTCTGATTCCTAATCAAACTAGGATATGTAGGACTCCTTCTTGAAGGCCAGACCTCAAAAGGGTTCCCATCCTAAAGTTCCCACACTCTCATGATTCCCCAAATGGGAAGTTTTTATTCATAGGACCCTTCAATTGTTAACATTGATAACTCCTATTCTTAATCAAAATAGGATACGTAGGATGCCTCCACGAACCATGTGGGTTTTTATTCCACTACCAATGAAACATTGGAAACCCATATTCTGTGTTTGATCCCAACATCAAATCACCTTCTGTCTCCCTGGATTACAATAAAATCCAAATCTCCTTATTGTATGGTTCATGTTAGCATCACCTATGTAGAATCAAATATATGTAGGCTCGTGATGATCCTACAAAATCGAGGTAGTATATGGACACACACATCGGGAATGATCCAAGAATTTGTGATCATATGAACATGACCTTAGTTACAAGAGAGTCCCATAAAAGGTTAAAAATCTCCCCTGGAAGGGTTCGGTGAGCCTAATTTCCCATCCTATCAACAATTGGAGTCTTTATGTATTGTTTTCTAGTCTTTGTCAAATGAGAACCCTACTTTGGAATGAAGGTCCCCGAATCCTTGATACTAGGGCTGTTGGGTGTATCTGGATCCCCAAATAAACACATTGAATACCATCCATGGAAATTATATCTGAGTAGGACCGATTTTGCAAGTACGTGAACTGATGCAATCGCCCACTAGGGATCATTCGATTCTTGTGTCACTCTTGTATTTTAGAAGGGATGAATTTCCTAGTCTCTATAGCGATAACATAACCTCTCATAAAATATAACAATGCAGAATAGTTTGAAATGAAATAATGGGTGAACTTGACGAGAACCTATCTCTATAGAAAAGTGGTGGAGAGTAATTCTCAATTTTCTATTTCTCCATCACAAAAAATTTTCCACATTAGAGGAGGGGAAAATATATATCATAATTATGTTTATAAATTTTTCCATCTATTAAATTTATCAGATTAACTAAATAAATAACATTTAAAATATTTGATTATTTCAAAATCAAATATTTTGAAAAATATTTTCAATGGAAAATATCACAATTTATATACTTTTCATCTTTAAATAGGATGATGTTATTTTATTAAAATCATATTGAATGCTATAATAAAAAGTGTATATGGTATTATTTTCTAATATAAACCAATTTTTAATAATACCCCAAGGAAAAAATATTTATTTTTTTTATCACGTTATTTGAATGTTATTTGTAAATATTTTTTTATAAGGATTCTCTATAACAATGTATAAATTGAAATGATATTTTCTAGGAGATTTTAATGGTTGTTTATTTTGAGACTTGAGGTAGTTAATTTTTATTGAGGGGGCATGTAGTGTTTACAAGGATCGATATTGGTCATTTGTGTTCTAAAAATGGAGTGTATATAGAAATTAAATGGTCAGCTCTGTATTTTCTTTTCTCTCATTTTTGTATTAGACATTATATTAATTTTGATTTATTCTCATTGTATTAGAATGTGAAAGTAGTATTATATAAAAAAGATACATTACAGACACCTCACATCTGTCTAGGAACCAAATATTAATCTGATTATTCTTCACATGAATTATTCATATTATTAATATGATTTCCAAAGGGTTGTATACATATATATTTTTTCTTTGGATGTAATTATTGTATTCATTTTTTTTTCTCAAGGAGGATTATAATAATGTTATCTTTAAGATAATATAATATTTTATTAATATGAATATAATTCAATGAACTAAAAATTTATTTACGATATCATTCAAAATCATATTTTTTGTGGAAATTCATTGAGAAAATAATATGTTTTTAAGATTAAAATAAAAATAAAAGTGGTACAGATGGTTGAAAAGGGATGCATAATTATTCTGAGTAAAGTATGAACTATATTCAGAGTAATGATCTTAAAAATTTTCATCTTATTAGAAGACAATAGAAATAGATCATTCATACAATATATTTTTGATACATTGTTCACATTCCATTGTATATATACATTATATGAATACCTTCTGTGTATTTATTTATTTGTTTCTGCAAAATGATTATTTTTGTACCACATAGTATGAATATTAATTTATAATTTATGGATTCAAATCATTTGGTAGTGGAGTCTTGGGATGAATTTAAATAAATGACTGAGATTTCAATATATCATGCGTACGAGACTTCTCAAATCCTTTGTACATGCCTGAATTTTTTTTATTCAATGAAAAAGCATCTGGAAGAGTCGGAAGAAAATTTATTTTGAGACAGGTAGAATCATAGAAATAAATATTGGAATAAACATGGGGAAAACATAATGTACATTGTGATTGGGATAATACTGAAATTTATAGATCATTTTTTGAGAATACATGTGTAAATGATGATGATGATCATATAGAATAATTTTATATGAAATTTTAAGATTACATTCATGATCATAAAATGTTTTGTAAGATGTTAAATAACTTTGAAAAGGGACCATTGCAGTGCAGTTTCACTAAATATATATAATTTTCATCATTATTGATGTTATTTAATTTTAAAGTGGGATCATGATGGAGAGGAATTAGTATTATTGAACTACATGGTATCCTGAATAGTATACCACCATATGAAATTGATTTTCCTTATAAAACATATGATGCTAAGAGGAAAAAATTATTAATTGAAATTATCTCAAAAAAATACAAACAGGCCCGAATGATTGTATATTGTTTTTGAAAAATAATTAACCACTAAAAACCCACTATATGTGTAGTGTGCATCGATTCATGAAATATATATCAATTCATCAAATATTTGTTTTTTATTTTCCAAAAATGTCAATTATTATAAGATTATATTGATTTTAGGAAATAACTAAACAATTTATATCTCATGTATATACCAGAATTGATGGTTGAAAACTATTTCACCGACTAGACTATCCTAAATTGAATAAAATTGATTACGAGTGTCATGAATTTTCAAATGAGATAATAATCCTCAATCTTGCAGTATCTATTCATGGAAAATTCCATTTGGTTTACATGGTAGCACTAATAGTACATCATATTTTATTTTTGTAAATTACAACTTTCCACCATGGTTATTCATAAAGCGCATAAATATTATGTTTTATTTTCTTATATCATGACCATAGTACCCTTGTAATGATATTTATGTCTATTTGGATCCGTTGATTGAAGATCATAAATTTTTGTGCGATACATGTGTTTCTATATATGATTCTCATTGATCTGAAATATTCACAATGAGAGACTTTTTCTACAAGATCATAAATGAATTTCATCCTAATGTAAAATTTACACACTATACTATTAAATGAATGTAATGTTGTCCAATTTGTAAATAATGTACCCATCTAGTTATATTGACACATTCATCTAATACTGTATTTTTTGGACATCAAACAATTTTACTCCGATTATATAAATATTGATCTTATACGACATCGTACGATAAAAGGATATATCAAGTAACAATATCTTCTCCACTAACAGGTGATCTATTATATGCAAAATTGAATGATATTGACATTGATTTTTAAGATCTTTTTTAAATAATTATACAAAATCATATGGTAAAAAGAAATCATTTTATTGAATTTCCATACTAAAATATATTATATTTCAGAAATTTTCATAATATCATCGACAAAGAAAAAATATGTGATAGTTTTACTGTAAAGATAACAAATGTACCATAGGAAACAAAATGTTACATTAACGATAGGTTTGACCTGATAAACATGTGGATACAAAATGAGTTACAATTGTTGAAGAGTAATATAAGAACATTTCTTCTTCTTGTAGCCTGCACTCTATGCAGATAAGAAAAAATTCAATTTTTCAATTTACATAATGGAGTTAAAGTTCAGTAATAATATTCATAAAATATAATTACATACATATCGATGACTAATTTTGTGTAATATGGTCAAAACTCATTGAAAATTCTTCTTTTGATGAATTATTTATTATCAATATATATATATTGAATTTTTTTCTAAAATGTGAATCATAAATGAACCATTCATTTCTTCTTTCTCAATGCCATGTGTAGTGAATTTATATACCAGGTGTCATTTCTTATCACGAATAAAGAAAATTTAATTTATCTTAGGTTAATTAGGAATTTTATTCACATTTTCATTCTTTGATATGGTGGTATATCTGATGGTTCACATTCTTAGAGAGACTCATATTTATGGTCTTGTACCTTATAGGTAGATTTACCTGATGGTTTCGGGTATAGAAGATGCACCATGGTTGTAGAATGCCAATTATGGATTTTTCGATTCGATGGATCATTAAAAAAATTGTACAGAATTTTAATTCCATCAACAATAACACATTTTCCATCATATATTGATATGGAGAGAATGTAGACCTTATATATGATATTTTCACATTATGATTATAAATAATATTTCTATTATTGGAAGAAATGTTATCCTTATCTATGAACATGATTTTAAGATTGATGTTTCTCATCTAAAAAACATTTTTCATATTACCATTGTTTTGCAATAAGTTTCAATGTGTAAAATCCCTATATTGGTAACTGACGTGTTCTTTATTCTAAGTCCCCGAACCTCATTAGTTAGAGTCAGTTCATTATTATATAACATTAGCATGATGACATGAGAAGAAGTTCTGAATGACAGATTAGTACAGTAGCCTTGGAAATACTAGATACACATATGATTTTCACATTACATTATGAAAATAAATACAAAAACACTATGTATACTTTAGACACACTCGTATCCCATAGAAAATCCCTATAGGTCAATCATAAAATACGTTTTCACATCATAGAAAAAATAAAACCTATGAAAAGGGTGACCTCATATGCTCATTAAGGATATCAATATAACAAAAACTATCATAAATATAAATAATCATTTAAGAAGATGTATAAGACTAAAATACAATCCTTGTAAACATAATTTTCATCATAATTTTGGAAAGATAAATCAAATAATTCCATTTATATATTCACATGGATATTGTTCTGGTCCAATAATAACATGTAATATCAATAGCCAATTTCATAATGATGTAATGCATAATTCTGGACAACCAAACCACATTGTCAAGGCCTCATTCCAAGACTACAAATAATATTTTTTCAAGACCTTGTGCCAAGAAACTAGATTTTCTCATGAGACAAACTGATGCATCAATTAAATATAGCGGGCTCCATCCTTCACTTATTATGTCCAATGCATTAATCATATGAAAAGGTTGTAACATAACATTAAAATTATTATTAAAACTATCATACAAAATGTTAATTTTTTAACCATTAACCATGAATGGAATAAAAATAACTCATCCACATTCAATCATATCACAAATAAATTTAGTATAATATGGAATATTGATTCAAAATAATTCTACTTCAAACAAGTGCTATATAAATAAAAGGATGTTGACATAGATTATATAAAAACTATTTTAGTGAAATATCACAATCTATTTTTAAATTATTTAAAATTAAATTCATTATAAAAGAAAGATTTTATTTTCAAAATATTCACACCAGCATGTAAGGGAAGCTTTTATGTTGTTATAATGATGGAAAATAGCTGCACCCTCCATATAAGTTAAAAAAATTCAGACCTTAATTTTTTGAAAAGGAAAAAATGTACCTTGTTTGAAAATGATAGAATGATTAATTTCAGACCATATTATAAAATGTAAATCAATGGTATAAATGTATTTAATCCATAGTCTAATAATTAGTAAAAAAATGTTTTTAAAAACATATTTAAGAAATATTTATGTGGATGATAAAGAGATCCCAATAGATCGTTATATATTAAAAACCTCGGATAATAATGAGATTGTAAAATTAAATCATACCGTATAAATTCCCTTGGTCAATTGAATAGTAACCTCATGTATACTGGTTAATTAATGGTTTCTAAATTATACATGAACTTCATACATAAATATGATATCAAATATGATCGTATAATATTTTATTGTTAATGATATTTTAGTAGTATCATTTTTTTGGGTGTTAACTTATATGTTTTCCTTTATATCTTATGTTACGTAATAAATATTTTTAATGGATAGGCTGTTCATTATTCAAATCCATAATTATATTATTTTCTTTAACATTATTTTAAATCATGAAATTAAAATAATTCTTGAATGGTCATGATGGGGAAGTAATCTCATCGTGTTCGTGGAGACGGTAATCCGTACATATGCATGAGAGACAATATCATTTAATTGAAGTTGAAATAGTATATAATTGGATTCTATATCATATATGAAGAATAATTAACATGTTATATTTATTATTTACATCAATTATATATCATTGTTATACCAATAAAAAATTATGTATTAAATAACAACTACAACATGACGTGGTGATGTTAAGCTGTATGTGCACACGTATGGTGACATTATTGTTCATAGAATGTATTGAATAATTAATATGGATGTACCATTTATATAATAACATCCTATTGTGTATAAGGTACTGGAGTTATTATTTTGGTATAAAAAAACAAATAATAATTTGAAGAAGATGAAGATAACATTTAATGAGGTCATGAAATTATTACCTCTTCTTTGGGTTCATTGTTTTGAATATATCAAAAGGGCTCCATAGGATAGATATCTGATCAAATAAGTATGGCAGGATTATGTGAGGATTTTTGGGAGGATATTTTGGTAGGTTTATGCTTTGCCAAATTACATTGGAGGTGTTATTTAGAGAAAAGGGAAGTTTCTATTTATATGAGAGGTGATGGGAACCTTTGAAAAATATTGAAATATAATTTTATGATAAAATAATTTTCGGTTTCTAATGGCTCCAAAATGATTTATTCTAACGATATGGTGGGAATTGGTCTAAACCTCTCAAACAATTTGTTTTATACATTTTTAGGTCAACACATTAACCTTATATTTTATATTAAACTCTTAGTTAAATAGTTTGACATTTACCATGTCTCCTTGTATTTTAACATTTATGGTAAATAAACATACAAGAAGCTAACAAGAGAACCCCAAGTGGTTCATTATTGGCATATATAACCTTATATAAGTAATTTGGTAGAACCTTATATTTTTTAGTAATATTATATCATTTTATAAAATAGTATTGTTTTTGAAAACTCATTTATGTCATTTTTTCATTATTTAGTATGTGATTTTTGTGAAAGTAATAAACACATTATTACTTCATAAAACATTTATATAACCAACACAAAAATGTCATATTAACTTATAAAATTATTTCAATGCCTCAAAAGTGTAACACCCCAGGTAAATAAAGAATATGAAATTTTTAGATTCATCAATATTTTTGAATAAAATATTAATATAACTTTAAAGGGGACGATATGCTCGATGGCGTACCCAATTCGCCACAACAGGTTTCTTGGGAAGCTTGCGTTGCACTCTAATAATAATATAATATTATTTTAAATGGTAGTTAACGCCTAGATGTTGTAATGGTGGGAATGAACGGAACTAATTAAAAAATGATTATATTTGTTTGTCAAATATTTTTACTTTTATCTAATAAATTTTAGAGGCATAAAATGTGAATGAATCCAATTTTAAGCGTTAATATTCCTATATTCTTTAGAGGTCGATTAACCACCTTTTGATGGCGAACGCTTTTTTAAATCCTCTTTTTGACATTTTCATATGTTATATTGGACCAAATAAAATTCTTTTTTAGAATTGGGACATCAAAATTTACATTGTGTAAATTTTTGGTATTTTTCCGATAAAGTTCATTTTTTAATAAATAGTGAAAAATGTTGTATTTTAATTCAAAACCTATTTCTAATAAAATTTATTTATATGATTAGATTATATTTTGAATTGGTTTCAAAGACCAATTATAATATATTTTTACCATTTAATCCAACAGTGGTCATTGGAATTAATTTCACTTTGAAATTGGACTTAAACTAGTGTCAGTCTTTTAATAGATATTGTTTTTTAAAAACACACAATTTGTTTTGACAGCGGGAATTAATTATTAAATTAATTAATTCAACTTATATGTTTCGAATTTTTTAAAATATAAATCATTTTTGAATTCGAAATATCAAATATATCTTAGGGTGAATTTTTGGTTTTTTTCTGAAAAACATCATTTTTTGATGAATAGTGAAACCACTAAGTTGTAGTTAAAGAAACGGATTTTTCGTTTAAAAGAAATTTTACCACCTCTGTGTTTTTAATTTCAAAAATCTGACATAAATGGATGTCATTAAGATGTAAAATGTGGTCAATGGGATTAAAATAATTTTTTTGGTGAATAGTAACTTTTAAGTTTTAATTGTGATTAGAGGTAATTAGTGTAGTTTAGGGTAAAAGTAATGTTTTAATAATATGAAATGACCTAGAAACATGTCCTAACCTCATTGGATGAGTCATGTCTGACCAATAGAATCCATTGGTCAACTTGGGGACCCCATGGTGCCACTTTTATTGGAAAATGACATTAATACCTTTTTATTTAAAGTTAAAAATTAAATGTCACAAACATGTGTTGCTTTACTAAAGCAATTTTTACATGGGGTTATAGAAGTCATATTTTTTACTATAAATATTAATTATAAAGATAAAAATATTTCCTACATCATGATATTTGTTTCATAATTTTTATACACTAAATAAATTAAATTATTTATGAGACCATGATGATGCAACGATTACCTCATTATTCAACGATTTAAATAAAATAAAATTATAATGTAATATATAAGTCTTACACTTGTCAAAAACCTATTGGATGGGTGGATTTAGAAACCTTATCACCTTATCCTCGAAATATATCTTTTTGGGACCTTTAAAATTCGAAAATCATTTTATTATAATGTATCTTTTCTTAACATTCCAAGAGTGGCCCTCCTTTTCTCTTATAAAAGGCCCCCACGTCTACCACCTTACCCACACGTGTCAAGCCTTTGGATCGTCCAAACCCTGCCCATTTCATCTCTACAAATAATTTTATTCATCATTGAATCCTTACTTTGGGCATAATCATTTCCAAGGAAGCCTTTGAGCTCAAATCAAAGAGAGTTACCCGATTTAAAGGTAGTGTCCTCTCTTGTGTTATTATGTTTTATTTTGCTTCTCCATCCCTCTAAACTTTATTTATTCATTTATTTTGTAAAAAAACCAGTATATTAAATATAATTTGATGTTTTTATGAGATGGATTCGAGCTACACTTTCACACACCTCCGTCTAATGGTTAAAGAAATACTGTTTCTGTGGATGGTGAATTACTGCCTCACGAAACGATGATTGTTCAATATTATTTTAATACCTGAATAGGTGGCCATTAAGATGTCACTATATTTATAAATGATATATAATATGTTTATGTTTTCATTAAGCTTCTTTATTTTTCATTTATGGCATAAATTTATGGTTTCCATTATGGGTAAACACGATATCTTCATTTTAGGAAGTGCGGACTACATCCCCCTCAAAGTGAATTGATTCGTTAATGCCATATGTGGGATGTATAAAGGATGTAATTAATGGTATTACATATGTTTTCATACTGGAATTATAATATACCTTTAGATCATTATTATTTCATTCCATTTAATACACAAAAAAAAGAAAAAAATGTAGCGTTCATGCGTACGTACGGCTTACCTTCTCCTTGAACGGTACATTTCATTTCTTATCTCCAAATGTTATGTACTTTCATAAGTACATATATATAATGGATATATATTTAATATATTACATCTAAATGAACGATATCAATATGGAATTATAATATATATATATCTCATTTTGTTTTAATTCCATTAATATGACAAAAAAATGAAAGTAGCATTCATGCGTACGTACGACCTACCGTCTCCATGAACGGTGCTTTTAATTTTTTATCTCCAAATGATATGTAATAGTATAAAATGATAATATACTAGATATATATGATATTTAAAACATCAATCCTTTTCTTTATATGATGTACCTATAACTACATGGATAATTCATTTCCAACAAGTTCAATTTTTACTCATGTACCAAACATCAACAAAAATGTCTAATATGAACTCACATTATTAACCAATTATTATAACATTATAATATGTGATATGAACCGAATAATAATATTAAAAATAGTTCCTTATGCATTTATAAATTTACCAAGGTTTATTATTCATGAATATAACAAAACGAACAAGACAAGTCAGACCTGAGGTAAGGGATCCCACCTCTCTCTTTCTTTTTAAGTACTCACTTTTATGTCATTTATTTTAACTCATCTTTATTATGTTTAGGGATGTTATTTTATAATCCTCATACATTCCTATTTGATCTCATAAATCCATTTTTTTGATGTTTTAAGTGGCGTTGTTAGGCTGTAGAGTTTTCGTAAGGGATTTTTCATCTCACTTTTATTCCTGTGACATTTATGCTAAATATGCAACTATTCCCTTTGAGTGGTGTATGTAATTACCATTATTATACTCTCTTTTTTACTATAATTTCATTTATGGGAATTTACATATTCATTTTATGACCCTTCATACATGGGGTGTACGTTTCGAAAGTTTCCCAACTCGGTACGGGGACCTTTCACCCTCCTCATTTTAAAAGACTTCATTTTTTATGTATTTTAATTTACATATTATTATTTTGGGATTGTTCTTACATATCCTTATTGATTTAATGTTTATGTCCATGTGATGAGATACCATTCAATCTCTCATCAACTAATTTTTTTAATTTTCAAGTGATGCCGTTAGGCTGTCGAATTTTTACAAGGGAACGTCTTAACCAAATTTCAATTTCTTTGGGTTCAACTTGTACTTCTTGAACAATTAATCCTATGAATATGTGTGAATGACCTCTGATTGTTTCACACATAATATGCACTTATATTGGGTGTATTTATATTTCTCACACATAATTATGTGATAGATTTATCCTTAATTTAAGGATACCATCTTTATAATGGATTTCATCTTAATTTACATTTACATTGAGACTTCATTGTTGTTATGCACCAATTCACTCTTATATGGTGTGTATACTATCCTTTTACATATTATATCCTGAATCCCTATATTCTCATGATATTATAAAGTTTCGATTATATTTTATTCCGCATTTATTTGTATTCAAGAGTCTCTCATTTTGTTAAAAACCCTTTATCAAAAATATCGTTTTAAATGTATTAAAGATTTATTATTCTGAATTTTTATCTTTAATGTCCATATTTTAAAAAAAAATTCATTATTTATGCATATTGACATTAATGTTTTAAAATTATAATTCCATTAAAAGATTCAAAGTGCTATGGGACACATTGATTCAAAAATATCTTTTAAATGGTTTTTGAAAATGGATTGATTAATTAAATATCATGGAATTACTTATAGTGATTGCAAAAGAAATGTTGTTATTGAATTGTTTATATTTTCTATATATTCTTTGTAATGATGGTACTTAGACATTTTACGGTTGGTTACGTGATAAACCATATGACGGGTGGTGCCGTGAATACTAGGACATGTGGTTTCATTATAACCTCAAATGCATTGGGTATGGATGTTGGTCGTATGGCTATTCCATTACGTATGTGAAGATGTCGACTGTATGGTTATTCCATTTAAGTATGTTTATGTCCCAAGTTACCTTTATATGTTTTGTGTTCATTATATGGGTTTTATGGTAATCTTTTGTTTCAAATGGGTATGTAATGATCATTTATTCAGTGAATAGTTTTTTTACTACTTCATAAAGGTGAAAAGTATTACTTTGATAATGTATACATGGTTTACTTGTTGTTTTGAAAAACTAACAGTTTTCATTCTATGTGAAACCGTTACTGAGTTATTTATGCTCACCCCAAGTTTTTATGAAATGTTCTTCATAGTTGTTAATGTGGAATAGGGTCAAGGATGGGAACAAGGGAAAGTCATGCTATCTAAAACATGGAACTAGACATGTTTCTTTTTAAGAGTTTTTATTTTATGGAAACTTAGTAGAAGTTTATGCTTTGTAATCATTTGAGATGTAATAGTTATGTCCTATTTCTATAAAACTCTAAACCAGAAAAGATCCTCAATGTGAATTATTCATTTAATTCAATATTATTTAGGGTTTAAGGTCGGGGCCTAATAGTTGGTATCAGAGGTCGGTTTAGATAACTTTAGAGGTTAGGGTATTATCCAGGCATAAGTGACATTAACATAATGGTAAGGATTTCAGAAACAATCCTAGTTTTAGATAATGTGAATGAGTAAGTATATCTTAGTGTTTATCTTCCTCATTAGTACAGGATGGTTTTTTTTCTATACTCACACTGAAATTTCTGTTTTTAGTGAATGGATAGATCTAGCAGGAACCAATGTGACAATCCATCCAAAGGAATTTTTTTTATTAAGATAAGAAGAAAGTACACAAAGAAGACTACAAAGGTCTAAAGTAATGCAGACCAAGGGAATCCCCTCTGATCAAATCAACACATTCCACCTTCAAATTGTTAATCTGGAAGATATGCACATCTATGGAACTGTGGTCAGCCATGGAGGCCAACAAATCTGCAACCTTGTTCCCCTCTCGATATATGTGAGAAAGAGTAATGTTATGACCAAGCATATGGTGAAAAATCCTGATCACATACTCTATGGACCATGGTGTAGAGCGATTATCTTTAAGGGAGTTTAGGAGGACAAGTGAGTCCACCTCCACATCCGAAATGGAAACCTCCTCCTGAATGCACAATGAAAGTCCTGTGAGAAGAGCATGTGCCTCTATTAGAATGGCATTTCCCCTGCCCAGAAAACAAGAGAAAGCTAGGATCACATCACCCTTGTTATCTCTAACAACCCCCCTCCAGATATCACCCCCACTACGAAAGCTCCGTCAGTATTGATCTTGTATCCTACAATAGGGGGGTTCCATCGAACCCACTTCCTATATCCTACTTCCTCATGAAGGGAAGGATATATATTGTTCATCTGCATGCATGGGAACGGGAAGGACCACTTCCGCTCTTTAAATAACCACGACATGTTAATAAGCTGGGAACAGATGCGCGCAAGGATAGATCTAGTTAAAGGTCTATCTCCTTCGTATTGGGATTAGTTTCTGGATTTCTAGATGCACCAACACCCCACATTAAAGGAGACATCACGGGATAGGCGAGTCTTCTCCGAACCAAGCGCACCTTCAAACCATATTTCCATTAACTCATAATCTGTCTCCTTAGAGCATGGAGACCTGACTCCACCAATAAAAGACCAAACCTCCAACACCCATTCACTTTTGAAGAACAGGTGATCCAAGATTTCCTCAATTTTCTTCTTGCAACAGTGGCATCCTGAGGCCAAACTGATCCCTAGTTTCTTGATATTGTTATCCGAAGCCAGGGCTAGATTTCTGATCCTCCAGGTCAAGAAGTTCATTTTGGTCGGGATCTGGCGACACCAGACCACACCATTCCACCGATACAGGGGCCTCATGTGTACCATCCACCTTTGGAAGTCTCTGTTATTAAAGACCCTAGAGGATGATGGAGTGAGGAAACACATGTCTTTCTCAAAATTCAGCACGATCGAATTAATGAAAACATGTTGGTCCACATTCAACACTATATTGATGAAGCGGAGATGGAATTGGCCTTCCTTGAATGAGATCAAAGGTGTCGGACATCCTGGGAAAGCCAGAACAGAGCCTGACCAGTTCTTATTCCAGAAGAAGATTTCCCCTTTACCAACAATCCATAGAGAGTAAGAATGCAAGGATAGAACTAGAGGTTGGTCTTTGGCCCACAGCGGGAATGATGGTCCACAACTTACCTCCTCATTACCTCTGAAAAAAGGTGACATGCATCGACCCCAAAGTGTTTGTTCTTCCAGAATCCCCCATGCAAGCTTTTCATGGGCCCCTTCTATAGTGTAATGGAGGCTACGATAGTTGATCCCCCCTTTGGGGATGGGTCTTGCCAACCTCTCCCACTTTGTCCAGTGTCGTTTACCTTCAGACTTAACATCCCAGATGATGTTACAAATAACAACATCCACTTATTTGATGACTCTTTTTGGCACGTTGGAAGAAGCCATGGCATGAATGGGAATGGATGAAAGTACACTATTAACCAGAGAAATGCATCCTACGAAGGAAAGAAACTGATTCTTACAGTTAATAACACGTCCTGAATTCCTGCTTAAGATTCCATCGATGTCTCGAATTCTCCATCATCCAGAAGAGATGGGAGTGCCCAGATAATCCATTGGGAACCGCCCGAGTTGCATGTTGAGCCTATTTATGAGGGATTCCAGATGCTGAGGTGAGCTACGGTTGGAGATGAAGAACTCACTCTTATCCTTACTCAGAACCTGACCGCTCCAGAAGCAATAGTCATTCATAATCTCCATCAGACTTTGGTTCGATCTCCTTCCCCCATTAAGGAATATCATAGTATCATCGGCAAACATAAGTTGGGAGATAGTAAGGAGGCTATATTTCCTAAGGAAAGGAAGTAGGTTCCCTTGGAGTATGCTCCTATTGATTGAAGCACTCAAAGAATCTTGGGCTAGAATGAACAGGCTGGGGGAAAGAGGGTCTCCCTACCTTAGACCTCTAGTACCCTTGAATAAACCATGATTTTTACCCATAAAAGAAAATCCCAGCCAATAAGAGCTCACACATTTGAAGACATTGTCCACCACCTTTTACGAGAACCCATATCATCGCGAGGGCTCTATTGAGATAGCTCCATTCAATCCGATCATATGCTTTGTTCATGTCAACTTTGATGGTGAGGTCGGATCCATGAGTCTTGTAGTTAATATCCCTCACAATCTCTTGTGCATGGTCTATGGCCCCATGAATTGATCTTCCTCGCACAATGCCATGTTGTTCAGGAGAAAGCCATGAAGGAAACCACATAGCCAGTCTTAGGTTGATGAGACAAGGAAGGATTTTGTATGGGAAATTACATAGACTGACCGACCTATAATGGGATAGGGAGCTAGGATGATTAACCATGGGAAGAAGGAATATTGTCATGGCTGAGGCCACCCTCGGTAAGGACCCCCCCTGAAGAAATCTTGAATAGCTTCTATAACGTCACCTTTGACCACCTCCCACGATCCCCTGTAGAAAGATCTAGTGAACCCGTATGGCCCAGTGCCACTCTCCGGATCCAGATTCTGCATGGCTTGATTGATCTCATCCTTAGAAAGAATGGATTCCAAATAACGATTCTCCTCCTATGAAACTCTGTTCTGGATCGCCTCCCACAGCCCCGATGTGCCAGTCGGATACCCACTAGGCATTCTGGGGTTCTGACCAGCAAGAAGATCGTCGAAGTATTAAAGAGCCAACTTCCCAACCTCTTCCCTTTCGTTCACATACGATCCGTCCTCCTGTAGGATATTTGGCTTTGCCCACCGCTTTTGTTCTGAAATGCATGCATGGAAGAACGCCGTATTTTTGTCTCCCTCTCGAAGCCACTTCACTCTGGACCGATCCCGAGCATGTCTATCTTGCTTCAACATCTACTTCGCCCAACTTGCCTTCTTAGTTTCCAATTCTACGAAGGATTCCTCAATCCATGTTTCCTTCAGACTCCGTTCAATGTGATCCACCTCCTGAGAAAGGGACTCAAGCTTTCTATCATTAAGGGAAACGCTTCTGCACCAGACCTTCAACCCGTTTTTAACACTTCTAAGCTTGTTATGAATGGCTACCCATGAGTAACCTTGGGTTGGATAATTCCATTGATCACGTACTACATCGTGATATCCAACGTATCCGGCCCAGTACGGGTAGAACATGAAGGAATCTTGAGAAGTCTTACCGGGTATGATCGATATCTTCAGCGGGGAAAGGTCCTAAATACCACGGGCAAGATGAGTGACTTCGACCTTAGGAAAAGAAGCCAGGGCGTCAGAGATAGCTAGACAACGATCGAGCCTGCTCCAACACCACTTTTTTCCACCCTAGTTGTTGCACCATGTAAAATTGTCCCCTCGAAATCCCAGGTCGAGCAGTCCAATTTTTTTCATACAGGAAGCAAACTCCAGACTATCCTGCCTCGAAAAGGCTCCTCTCCCCTTCTTCTCCTCTAGGTCACTGATGATGTTGAAGTCACCCGCCACGAACTAGGGAATGTTTATCGGCCTGAATCCTTCGATGTCATGACACATTCTCAATCTTGCCTGAGGATCGCAGCTTCCATTCACAAAGGTTGCAAAGAAAAATTCTTCCCCCTTCTTGACTTTCACTGTGAGGAATTGGTATCCTGCATCAATGAAATACACTGAGACATACCTCTTCCATAACACCCAGATGTGGTTGTTGATAGAATCCACATGCATGTGGCCATGCATCCTGGAACAATGACAGAAAGAGCTAATTTTCCTTGGGTGTTGTTTCAGTTCCAAGATAGCCACGAGACATGCTTTTTCCCCCTTGATTCTGAAGCTATGAAGTCCGTCTTTAACCTAGCTCCAAGTCCCCGAGCATTCCAAACTATCATGTTCATCATCTATCATGGGAGGATCCGGCTTTGGCCCCGGACTTGATGGTCTTTGTTATCATGAGAGAAGAACCCTCACGTTGAAGACTTACTTGAAACCGAGTGCGGGAACCCGGGCTCTGTACAGAGGGCGAGGAGGCCTGTGCCAAAGAGGAAGAGAGGGACATTACAGACTTCCCTTCATCCCTTCGTTGATCAGGCAGACTACTGCTCTCCAAATGAGGGGCCTCAGGTTGCTTCAGACATTCCCCATGACCATAAACTGTGGTATGAATACATAGTGACAAGGAGGGAGTGTTGCTGGTAGAGGCTCTCTTATCCCCAACTAGAAGGCCTGCCTCCTCTAACTCATGAGGACGAGGACAAAGTCTCCAAGAAGGATAGACCAAATCCACCAACTGATCCCACAAACAGTCTAAGCAGAGGGAAGTTCCCTTCAGTGCGACCCTCGGCCCCAGATCCTGAGAGGGCAAAGGAACATTAATCATGTCCCTTATCTATGAGGGAGGGACTATGGCTAGCGAAGCCTCAGGAGAGTTCGGGACTGAGACTGAAGGACTAGGGTTTCTAGTAATTGGACCCTTGGTTGAACGGAAGTTGCTCCTCGAATAGTTCCTTCATTGAGGCCTAGAATTACCCTGGAGACAGCAAGCCGTACAGAAATGGGGAAAGACAGGGTAAACGATGTCCTGGTACCTAGACGCCTCTGACACCCCAATGACCAGGGTCTCGAGAATTACAGACGAAAGAATCATGTCCACATAGCTATGTGGGCATTGAACATCTTCATAAGAGAGGGTACGAGCTTCGGCACACAAGAAGCCTCCCAGGGAATCACTGATAGATCTCAGGAAGGCCTCGTTCTAAAAGGGAAGGGGTAGGCCTGGAATCCCTAGCCACACCGCCGCGCGAGCACACTCCTTTCCCTGGTGCGCGTCCATCGACCAGGGGGCGAGGATAAAACGCCAACGCCCAAATGACCATTGGGCACAACACCAAGCATGTATAAAGTCATCCTCGGAAGATATGACCAGACCGAAGGAGTTTCGGTGAAGCAGCGAGATCTGAGCCTGGGAAGAGAGTCCCCATGATGAAACAAAATTCTTGAAGACATCAAAGGATGGCTTCGCCACACTGAAATGCGCCACTAGGCACCAACAAAGACGGGCAGATGCATCCTCATAGACTCCCGAGGGAACTTCCATCGAGGCAGTCGCCCCGGAAAGGGAGACTGAAGGGGAGAACAAACCTATAGCCAGGAAGCAAGGGGACTGGGAGGCCCAGGATGATCCACAGAGAGCGTCGCGGAAAGAATCCCACCGCCTATCCAATGATCCTGCGTCAGGGAGGCCAGGGGTGGACGATTCCGAGGCCGGAGGCACCGGAGGCCGAGCACCTGGAGGAGAAGCAACGATCGGCAGGATTTGAAATCACAGAGGCACGTCCGACGCGTTCAATATGAGCCGCATATTGACCTAAGAATAAAGTATTGACTAATTCACCAAAGTGACAATAGGTTTGAAGGAAACTATGGTGGTTATCTGATTAAAAGACTGGATGAAATGGGGGATTAAATGTGGAAACTCGTGTTTGTTCTAAACCAATAATCAAGGAGTCATGATCAACCACTTGTACCTTGGTATGTTCTGTAATGCATCATGTACGATATGACCAATCGATGTGGAAGTTCAGGTAATAATTATAAAGGTAACCATTAGGTTTTATATGATACTTAATTTTGAGGTAATTATGGGTTATTATATGTTATGATGGAAAATTAAAGGCATGAGTTAAACATGAGGTTAAAATATGTTATGATTATTTTTTAAGATTCATCTCTTTTTGGGGAATGTTTTAATAATTATAAAGTTTTGGAAAAAGGACAACACGCAGACCGTGTGACAACCCATCGCGTCGGATAAAGGTGCGGGAATCGAACCCACAACCAAAGTGCGACTGGTATTTATCGCCTACCACTGGACTACATGAATTCCCTGGTTAGTTTTTCTAATTATTTTTAGTTAGATGATTTTAGGAATCAAGAGTAAGTTTATTTTGGGTTATATATGGAAATGATTAACCTATCATCGAGGATATGTGATTAGGTTAATTACTTTTCAATATGAGAATTTAAGAGCAACTGATGTGATTTGGAGATAAAAGTTAATTTGTATCTTGGAAGACTATGTGATTAAATCCTTCAAATATTTGGGTTTCAATCATAGTTTGGTTTACATTGAAGAATTTTATGGACAATTGTTTATCGAAATGTCTTCGTTGAACTTTGGGTTTTTTTGGAAAAAAATTGGAGATTAATAATATATTTTTATTTTTATAAAGGATTATAATTTTATGGATTATCTGATCTCATACTAACAACTTTGGTTTTTGTTTTTGTCTAAAGAAATGGGAAATATATACTTCTCTTTTGTAGATTAGGTGATTCTCATGAAGTTGATTATAGTACTCTTAATGCGAACAAGTCTTCCTAAATACTCGTCTTTTGGAGAAAATATGAGTTTGATTAAGGAATCTAGTAAAAGTTGAAAGTCTACGAGACAAGTAAGTATGTTTCATTATTATTTAGTAATGCTAAAAAATAAATTCCTCAATGAAGAGTAACTTAAAACAAAAATGCTGTCTGTTAAATTTTCCTACTGGGGAATTGAATACTGTTTAACCCATCACAAGTTTGTGATTTTCTAATGGTTAACTTTCTCCTAGACTTGTTTACTATCACTCTCCCTTAGAACATGCCACTTTCATTTTTCCTCCATATCTGTGTTTTCCTACATGGAATCATAGTATGGGTTAACTCAGGAGACCATTGTAATTCTCATTCCTTATTTTAAAGTGATAGTTTTACTGACTCTTGTTCTGATGTGGGATTTTCAATGATGTTTCCAATCCCAATTTTTAAAATTGTGAGGACGCAATTCCCAAAAGGGGGGAAGGATGTAACACCCCAGGTAAATAAAGAATATGGCATTTTTATATTTATCTATATTTGTGAATAAAATATTAATATTACTTTAAAGGGGACGCTATGCTCGATGTCGTACCCAATTCGACACAACTAGTTTCTTGGGAATCTTGCATTGCAATCTAATAACAACATAATATTATTTTAAATGGTACTTAATGCCTAGTAGTTGTAATGGAGGGAATGAAAAGAACTAACTAAACAAATGATTATATATGTTTTTCAAATATTCTTACTTTTATCCAATAAATGTTAGAGGCATAAAATTTGAATGAATCCAATTTTATGTGTAGATATTCTAATATTTTTTAAAAGGTCGATTAACCACATTTTGATGGCGAATGATTTTTAAATCCACTTTTGGAAATTTTCATATGTTATATTGGACCAAATTAAATTATTCATTAGAATCGAGACATCACAGTTTATATTGTGTAAATTTTTTGTATTTTTCCGATAAAGTTCATTTTTTAATGAATAGTGAAAAATGTTGTATTTTAATTCAAAACCTCTTTTCAATCTAATTAATTAATAGGATTATATTATCTTTTTATTTGGTTTTAAAGACCAAATATAATATATTTTTACCATTTAATACAATAGTGATCATTGGAATTAATTTCACTTTGAAATTGGTCTTAAACTAGTGTCAATCTTTTAATAGATATTGTTTCTTAAAAACACGCAATTTATTTTGAAAGCGGGAATTAATTATTAAATTAATTAATGAAACATATATTTTTTGAATTTTGTAAAATAGACATCATTTTTTAATTTGGAATATCAAGTATATCTTAGGGTGAATTTTTGGTATTTTTCTGAAAAACTTCAATTTTTGATGAATAGTGAAACCACTAAGTGGTTGTTAAAGAAACTGATTTTTTGTTTAAATGAAATTTTACCACCTATGTGTTTTGAATTTCAAAAATCCAATATACATGGTTGTCACTATGAAGTAAAATTTGGTTCAATGGGATTAAAATAATTTTTTTGGTGAATAGTAACTTTTATGTTTTAATCGCGATTAGAGGTAATTAGTGTAGTTTAAGAGAAAAATAATGTTTTAACAATATAAAATGACCTAAACACATGTACTACCCTCATTGGATGAGTCATGGCCAGTAAATACAATCCATGGGTTAACTTGGGGACCCCATGGAGCCACTTTTCTTGGAAAATTACATTAATACCTTTTTATTTAATGTTAAAATTAAAATGTCACAAACGAGTGTTGTTTTAAAAAACAATTTTTAGATGGGGTTATACAAGTCATATTTTTGACTATAATTATTCATTAGAAATCTAAAAATATTTCCTACATCATGATATTTGTTTTATTGTTTTTAGACACTAAATAAATTAAATTTTTTATGACACCATGATGATGCAGCGATTACCTCATTATTTAACGATTTAAATAAAATGAAATGAAAATGTAAAATCTAAGTCTTACACTTTTCACAAACCTATTGTAAAGGTTTATTTCGAAACCTTATCACCTTATTCTCGAAATATATCCTTTTGGGACCTTTTAAATCCTAAAATAATTTTATAATAAAGTATCATTTCTTAACATTCCAAGAGTGCCCCTCCTTTTCTCTTATAAAAGCCCCCCCCCCCTCTACCACTTTACCAACACCTCTAAAGCCATTTTCTAGGCAAAAAACTTCCCATTTCATATCTCAAAATCCCTCTCTTAATCATTGAAGCCTCAATTTGGTCATTATCCTTTCCAAGGACGCCTTTGAGCTCAAATCAATGAGAGTTACCCGATTTAATGGTAGTGTCCTCTCTTGTGTTCTTATGTTTTATTTTGCTCTTCAACCCTCTAAACTCTTTTTATTCCTTTATTTTTTTAAAAAACCAGTATATTAAATATACTAGGATTTTATTATGTGATTGATTCGAGCTACACTTTCACACACCACCATCTAATGGTTAATGAACATACTGTTTCTGTGGATGGTGAATTACTGCCTCACGAAACGATCATTGTTCATTATTATTTTAACACCTTAAAAGGTTGCCATGAAGATGTCACTATATTTATATATGATATATAATATGTTTATTTTTTTCCTTAAGATTCTGTTTTTTTCATTTATGGCATACCTTTATGGTTTCCATTATAGGTAAATGTGATATCTTCATTTTAGGAAGTGCGGACTACCGCCCCTCAAAGTGATTTGATTCGTTAATGCCATATGTGGGATGTATAAAGGATGAAATTAATGGTATTACATATTATATCCTAATGGAATTATAATATAACTTTATATCATTATTATTTCATTCCATTTAATACAAAAGAAAAGGAAATGAATGTAGTGTTCATGCGTACGTACGACTTACCATCTCTATGAACGGTACATTTCATTTCTTATCTCCAAATGTTATGTACTTTTATAAGTACATATATATAATGGATATATATGTAATATTTTACATCTAAATTAAGGATATAATTCTGTAATTATAATATATATATCTTTCATTTTGTTTTAATTCCATTAATATGACAAAAAAATGAAACTAGCATACATGGGTACATACGGCCTACATTCTCCATGAATGGTGCTTTTAATTTTTTATCTTTAAATGCTATGGAATAGTTTAAAGTGATGATATATTGTTTTTATATGATATTTAAAACATTAATACTATTTTGGATATGATTTACCTATAACTACATGGAAAATTCTTTTCCATCAAGTTCAATTTTTACTCATGTACCCAACATCGGCAAAAACGTTTGATATGAACACACATTATTAACAAATTATTATAACATTATAATATGTGATATGAACTGAATAATAATATTTAAAATAGTACCTTATGAAATTATAAATTTACCAATGTTTATTATTCAGGAATATAAAGAATCGAACAAGACAAGTCAGACTTGAGGTAAGGGATCCAACCTCTCTCTTTCTTTTTAAGTACTCTCTTTTAAGTCATTTCATTTAAGCTCATCTATCTTATGTTTTGGGATGTTCTTTTATATTCCTCATACTGTAATTTTTATGTTCATATTATTATAGAACCTATTTTATCTCATAAATCCATTTTTGGAAGTTTTAAGTGGTGTCGTTAGGCTTCCAAGTTTTCGTAATGGATATTTCATCTCACTTTTTTCCCGTGACATTTATGCTATGCTTGCCACTATTTCCTTTGAGTGGTGTCTGTAATTCCCATTTTTATACACTTTGTGTAGTATAATTTCATTTAGTGGTATTTAAATCTTCATTTTATGACCCTTCTTCCATGGGGTGTACGTTTCGAATGTTACCCAACTCGGTACGGGGACCTTTCACACTCCTCATTTTAAAAGACTTCTTTTGTTATGTCTTTTAATTTATATCTTATTATGTTGGGATATGTTATTATATATCCTTATTGATGTAAAATTTATGTCCATGTGATGAGATACCATTCACTCTCTCATCGACTAATTTTCTGAATTTTGATGGGATGCCGTTAGGCTGTCGAATTTTTACAAGGGAATGTCTTAACCCAATTTCGTATTCTTTGGGTTCAACTTGTACTTCTTGAACATGTCATCATATGAAAATGTTTGAATGTCCTGTGATTTTTTCACACTTAATATCCACTTATATTGGGTGTATTTATATTTCTCACACATAATTATGTGATATATTTATACTTAATTTAAGGATACCATCATTATAATGGATTTCATCTCAATTTACATTTCCATTGAGACATCACTGTTGTTATGCAAAAATTCACTCTTATATTGTGTGTATACTGTACTTTGACATATTATATCATGAATCCCTTTATTCTCATTATATTATGAAGTTTGTATTATATGTTATTCCATAATTATTTGTATTCAAGAGTCTCTCATCTTGTTAAAAACCCTGTAACAAAAATATCATTTTTAATGTTTTAATGATTTATTATTATAAATCATTATCATTAATGTCCATGTTTTCAAAATTGTTTTCAGTATTTATGTATATGGACATTATTGTTTTAAAATTATAATTCCATTATAATCTTCAAACTGGTATGGGACACATTGATTCAAAAATCTCTTTTAAATTGTTTTTGAAAATGGATTGATTAATTCAATATCTTGGAATTACTTATTGTGATTTCAAAAGAAATGTTGTTATTGAAATGTTTATATTTTTTATATTTTATGTGTAATTATGGTACTTGGACATTTTACGGTTGGTTACGTGATAAACCATATGACAGGTGGTGTCGTGAATACTAGGATGGGTGGTTACATTATAAACTCCAATGCATTGGGTATGGAAGTCCGCCGTATGGTTATTCCATTAAGTATGTGTGGAAGTCGACTGTATGGTTATTCCATTTATGAATTTTTATGTCTCATGTTAACTATATATGTTATGTGTTCTTTATATAGGTTTTATGGTAATGTTTTGGTTACAAAAAGGTATGTAATGATCTTTTATTAATTGAAGAGTTTGTTCTACTACTTTATAAAGGTGAAAACTATTACGTTGATAAAGTACACATGGTTTACTTGTTGTTTTGAAAAACTAACAGTTTTTAATCTTTTTGTATCTCTTACTGAGCTATTTATGCTCACCCCAAGTTTTTTTGAAATGTTTTTCACAGGACTTAACGTGGAATAGGGTCATGGATGGGATCAAGGGAATGTCATGCTATCTAAAACCTGGAACTAGACATGTTTCTTTTGAAGAGTTTTTATTTTATGGATACTTAGTAGAAGTGCATGCTTTGTATTCTTTTGAGATGTAATAGTTATGTCCTAATTCTCTAAAACTCTAAACCTGAAAAGATCCTCAATGTGAATTATTCATTTAATTCAATATTATGTAAGGTCTAAGGTCAGGGTCTTATAAAAAGTCTCAATTTACATTTATTTGGATACTTATAATATCAATTATTTTAATCATTCATTAATGAGGTAATTACCGTATAATCATTGTGTCAGAAATAAATTTAGTTATTTGATGTCTAAAATTTATAAATAAAATAAAATAATGAATGATATCATATTATATTTCTAACAAATATTTATAATTTAATATATCTTATGTATATCTATATATTAAAAATATTTTTTTATTAAATTTGAATTTAACACTTTTAACTCTTCTATAAACAAAATAATAATAAAATTTATATTCTAATACAAGTAGATTAAAAGGGTAATATTTTACTCCTATGGTTGACTGTGGTACAAATAATGTTATCCAATATAATTAGGACTTGTGTTTGGGTAATTATACTATAATGTTTACCATTAATTAACCTATTTACTTTTAATCTTTGTAAATAGAAGTCAATAGTTACAATTCACAAACATTTATTTTATTCTTATTGAACCACATTTACTTACTGATTTAAACCTTATCTCTTGGAAATTTGAAATTTAATTCATAGGAGGGGAAAAATTACATTTTAAGAAAATTTTCAATTGTTCCTAAAAGATGTGTAAAAGAAGTTAAACAGTTCAATAAAATTTAATACATTTAATATAATTATAAAATGACTCCAATGAATTAAATTGAACATATAAAGGTACTATGTATCTATTTTTAATAATAATAAATTTAAATACAATAAGTAATTCTTTAAATAAATGGTCCGTTTTAAACAATAATAAAGTGTTTTTCATTATTCATCAAAAATTGAATGTTTTCATAAAAGTACAAAATTAACCCTAAGCTAATTTTGATATTCAGAATCCAAAAATTGTTGTACATTATAAAAAATTAAATTTATAAAATTTATAAAATTGGGTATTACAATTCATATATTCTAGTTTGATTATTGGTGGTATGTTAGATCTAAAAGTGTTGTACAATGCATGCTATTGAATTAATCAAGGAGTAGCATATTGTTGATGTTTGGGGTGTTACATTATTAACTCCTTTAAATAAATTCATCCTTTAAATTTCTATAATATTACTAAATTAAATGAATCAGGTGGTTCTTCATCATATGTTACTCAGGATCCCATGCCTCCAGTTCCATTTTATGGTTTCTTCAAATAAATTTTTCCAAAAAATTTGTTTGGTTTCTCAACACTTGCTATCTGGTATTAAGAATTCTGAGACGCTCTTTACAATATGAAAAATCAGGTTATAGTTTTATTTCATCATTAGTGAGTACATGCATTGTGTTAGGCATGTATATTCTCAAGAAAGATATGTTGAACACATCATGAACATTGGAGAGACTTGGATGCATTGTCAAACTGTTAGCTTCATCACCCATTCAATCAATAATTTTGAATGGTCTAATGTACCAAGGACTTTATTTACCCTTTTTACCAAATAGTATAACTCCTTTCCTTAATAATACATTCAAGAAAACATGATATCAAAACTCTAAATCCAAATCATTCCTTCAGTTATGGACGCAGATCTTTTGCATATAGTGAGTTGCTTTGATGTGGGTTTGGACAATCTTCACCTTTTACATTGTTTCCTCAACAAGTTCTGATCCTAGGAATTTTATTTCTCCAAAATCATCAGAACAAGTTGGTGTATGATATCTGGTTCAATATAATGCTTCATATAGATTCATCTGAAGACTTTCATGTAAGCATTAGTTATAGAAAATTTCTACCATATGTAAATACGAATCACTTATACCTTGAAAGTAATGTGAGAAAGATCTCGACATGTCTTCTATGGTTTCAATAGTCCATTCTGATTGTCCATCGGTTTGATGGTGGTAGGTAGTGCTCTAATAAAGATCAGTATCCAAGGCTTTCTAATTATTTTTCCATAATCTGGAAGTAAAAAGTTTATCACGATCAAAATAAATCGATATGGGTAACCATTTAGTCTTACAACATCATTAATATATATAACTTTCTAAACATTCAAGTGGTAAATCATCCCTTATAGCATGAAAATGTGTTGACATGGTACGAAGATCAACAATGAACCATATTGCATCATTCCTTATTGGATTATTTGGTATCCCCATGACGGAGTCTATTGTAATATCATCCCATTTCGACTGAGGAATGGGAAGATGATGCATGACCCTTCTAGGATGTTCTCCTCCAGGCATCACCTATTAAAAAACCATACATCGTGACACATATTCTGCAATATTTCTCTTCATGTTGTCCCACCAAAAATGTTCTTTCAAATATCTATACATTTTTGTGCTATTTTGGTGTGTAGAGAAATTAGATCTATGATCATCATCCAACAAATCTCTTTTAAGATCTGGTATATCAGGAACAGAAAGCCACTTTCCAAATTTCAAAATTTCATCATCATATATGAAGTCGATTAATCTCCCATCATTCACAGATTTAATTTTATTTTGAAACTCCACATCATGAGTCAGAGAATGCTTTATCCTTTATTGTAAAGATGGATTGGAAACCATTTGAAAATGCATTGATGTTTCACCTTACATGTTTATTCCAAAATCCATCTTTACTAGATCCATGTATATAAGATCCTTTTCAACTCTCGTATTGTTCATAACTCGATGATACTTTCTACTCAAATCATCTTCCACCTTATTTTCCTTCCCTGAATTATTGTGTATGGTGCAATAACAATTAATGGGAATTTCAAGCCTTTCCCATTTCCTCATGATGTGTTCTTTTTTGTGAGAAAATATATTTCAATATCTCTTGATCAGTATAAATCTCAAAATTTTCACCATAGAGATAGTGTCTCTATATCCCCAATGAAAATATTATAGCTTCTAGCTCAAGATCATTAGTAGGATAGTATTTTTCATTAATTTATAGTTGTCGTGATTCATAGGCAATAACTCCATCATTCTGCATAAGGAAAAACCATGTCTGTCATTGAAGCATCAATATAAATAATGAACCCATCATTCCACGATGGTAGAGTCAATATACGAGAATTGAATAATCTTCTTTTCAGTTATTAAAAACATACTTCAAACTCTTTTGTCCAATAAAATTTAACCCCTTTACATGTGACCTTGGTTAATGGGTTATCCAATCATGAAAAATTCTAGATGAAACTCTGATAGAAACCTACTGAACTAGTAAAACTGTGTACCTCATTTGTAATAATAGGTGCTGGCCATAATTGTATGGCTTTTTTCATTGAAGGATCAAAAGAGATTCTAATCCTTAGAGAGAATATGAAAAAAATAAATACCATGAAGTTAGAATTAACACTTTCTCAACATCCCATTATACTCATTTCTTCTAAGAGACTTTAGAATAGTGCCCAAGTGATTTTCACGATCTTCATATATTTAAATGTATACCATGTGATAATCAATAACTACAACTAAAAAGTAATCAAGATATTACTTTAATAATCTATTCCTTAAATCTAAGAAAACAAAGGGTACATTGGTCAGTCCAAAAGGTGTTACCAAAAACTCAGAATGCCCTTAACTGTTATGGAATTTGGTCGTCAGAATGTCTTCCATCTTCAGACACAACTGATGATATCTAGATCAAAGTTCAATCATTGATAAATATTGGGAACCGTGATTTTGATCAAATAAATCATCAATGTGAGGTTGGGGATACTTGTTCTTTATATTTATAACATTTATATCCCTATAGTCAATGCACACCCACATAGATCCATATTTTATTTTAAAAAATAACAGGGGCTCCCCACAGATAAAAACTAGGGAGAATAAATACTTCATTACTCAATTTCCGTAGTTGGTTCTTTAGTTCCACTAATTCTATATTGTCCATTAAATAAGGGGGCTATGATATGGGCCTTGAACTAGGAATTAAATCAATGGAAAACACAATTTCTTTTTCTGTAGAATGTCCCTGTAAATATTTCAGAAACACATCATCATATTCTCTCAAAATAGGTTAATCCTATATTTAAACAATCTTTTCCTCAAACTTAGTTATTACACTATCTCACTCCCCAATAAATGAATTTAGTAGAGCTATTGTTGGTCGATCAATATTAGAAACAGATGGAGAAGTATCAAATTTAAGGGTATGGTTTCCTTTATCATCGTCATGAAAATTTGTAACCTCCCTACTCATACTATAAATTTTTGCATAATGGTCCAATAGTCAATCTTAAACAAGGATTATATAAAATTCCATTGTGGATATGACTATAATATCAGTAGATAAATCATTTTTATATGCCTTAATGGTAACTGATTCACAAAACATAGTTGCAATGAATCATTGCTTAGGATATTTGACTCAAAACCACCTTGTTAAGTCAAATTAGAAGTATTTAATTTTCATGGAAATACAGGATGATATAAAATAATGACATGTTCTAGAATCAAATAAATCATTGGATAACTTTGGGAAAATGATTAATCATCCTACCACTATGTCATTTAGAACATCATCCTCAGTAGTAGTGATTGGAATAGCTTGGCCCTTCTCCCTTGACCATTTATGAGATAAGTTTCCTTGGAGCTTAGGACATTTATTTACATAATGCCCCATCTCACTAAAATTATTTAATTAAACATTTACATTATATTTATTCTCTTACAATCATGATCTTTTTGGACCTTTTCTCCACATTTTTAACAAACTCTCGCCCCTTTAGTAATGTACCATGGTGTTTCTCCCCACATTTTCTACATGGTGGATATTTAAATTTTCCCTTATTCCCATTTTTTCCATTTCCAGAGTGTTCATTTGATCCCTTTGTCTCTTTATTTTCTTTGAATTCATAAGACTTAGAGAATTCCTTTTCGTTCTTGATATCCCATGAGAATATACCATCATACACCAAGATGGGTTGTGAGACTAATGCTCGAAGGAGAAATGGTTTTAAACCATCAAATAATTTTCCAATATTAATCATTGGGTTACGTATATAATCTGCAACATTCCCTTCTATCCTTGTAATGTTATCCTCATACATTGTGACATTATCGTCCACCTTTTTACTTAGACTCAGAAATTATCTTTCCATATACACTCGATGGTCACATGGAAAGTCTTTTTCTAAGAAAATTTTTTCAAACTCTCTCTATTCCATATTTGAGACTCCATCATCTTCCATTGTGTTTTGAATAAATGACCACCATTTATCTGCTTCTTTTGTGAGGCAACACATTCCCATGAAAACATTTTCCCTTTCTCTACTCCCAAAAACAATAACTATTTTATATTAGGAACATATCCCTTGCGTAGCTAATAATGGATTGGTTCCCTATTTAAAATTGGTGGATGTTTCATCATGGAATGGTCTAATGTTGATCCACCATGTTGTGGATTATGGTGCTTCATATGGGTAGGTTTATTCTTCATAATTTGAGTGAGTTGTCCAAGTATGCTTATAAGATAATCAGTACTAGTTTCATCACCAGCTAAACTATATTTATATTAAGTATGAGGGTAGTCCCTACATGGATTAAATGAATTGATACATATTATATTACTTCAACTAGGTTCCATTTCTGAACAACGACATACACACCATTATTTTTTTAATCGTAATACATAATTCAATCATGTAACAAACATATCATAAATTGAACAGTTTATGGATATAATCCATAATAATAAATTATTTTCCTTGAGGATGTACATGCTCATAAATCATTCATAATTTCATGTAATGAAAATTTGAATTTTCCGAAGCATATACACTAGGAGTGTCATAACCAGCAGTGCACCAAAGCCGGTTATTGGGTACCGGGATATCCCAGGTGAATCCCAAAACCCCTTTTCGGAGGTTTCACTCCTAGGTACATCTCATCCAGAGCCACCTCTAACTTCTTGTACCCAGAAAGGGATGTATTGCATAGAAAATAAACAAAATCTCTACATTACTAAATTTCTAGGAAGTTCTTCTATACTAATCATCATAGTCTATCCTAGTTTAATCTTCTCTAGTCAGAGTTTTTCTAAATCTAGTTTCCAAGTATTGTTCTAAAAATCATTTGATATCGACTGTAACACCCCGACCATAGTTACCATGATTTGGTGCATTATTTCATATCATTGACATGATAACAAGAGATCATTTCTTGAAATACCGATTACTTTAGCAGACATGGAAATACTAGATATATACATGAGTTTTACATAACATTATGAAATGAAAAAAAAACAACATCTTTTCTCCATTAGACACACTCATATCTCATAGACTATCCCTACATGGCAATCATAATATACAATCACACATCCTGGGATAAATAAAACATAATAAAGTGGTGATTTCAGATTCTATATAAGTATAATAATATAGAGGAAACTATAATAAATAAGCATAAAAATTTAAGGAAATGTATAAGAATAAAAAAATATTGTAAACATAATCATAAAAATAATATATAAAAGATAAATCAAATAATTCCATTTACTTATTCATACAGATATTCAACTGGTCGAATAATAACATGTAATATCAATCGCTAATTCTATAATGATGGAATGAATAATATCGGACATCATACATACATAGTCGAGGCCTTGGGCCTTGAATAAATATAATATTTTGTCATGACCTTGTTCCAAGACTCTAGTATGTCTCCTAATTCCGACTAATGCATCTATGAGCAATAATAGGCTCCACTCGTCACTTACTATGTCCAATACATTCCTCATCTGAAAAGGTTGAAACATAACCTAAACATTCTTATTAAAACTACGATACGAAATGTTAATACATTAACCATAAACTATGAATGGTAGAAAAATAACACACACACAATAAAAAGTGTCAAAATATCATTAAATACAATATGTAATACTGTATCATAATAAATCAACTTCAAACACGTGTAAAATTTATCAAAGGATGTTGACATAGATGAAATAAAAACAATTTGACAGAAATATATCTATAATTTTTGAAATTATTTAAAAGTCATATAATTATAAAAGAAAAAATTTATTTTGAAAATATTTTTATAAGATTTTAGGGAATGCTTCATAGGTATTATAATGGTGGAAATTATATGCACCCACTATATATGTAAAAATAAATTCTTACATTAATTTTTCAAAAAGGTCATATAATACCTTATTTTGAAAATGGCATAAATATTCCTTTCAGACGATTTTATAAAAATTAAATCATATGTGTAAATTACATTTACTATATTCAACAAAATTGTAAAATTAATGTTTGGAATTTATGTTAATAACATTTATGTGGATGATAAAGAGGTCCTAGTAGATACCTATGTATTTACAACCTCAGATAATAAAGAGATTGCGAAATTAACCCTTACCTTACACATTTCCTTGGAAAATGGTATATTAATCTTTTATATAATGGTTAAATCGTTGTTATTAAATTATAAATGAACTACATACATAACTATGATATCATATATTATCATCTAATATTACATTGTTAATGATATTTCAGTAGTATCATTGTTTCGGGTGTTAAATGATTTGTTTACCTTTATATGTTCTATTATGTAAGTCATTATTGTAATGGATAGGATGTACATTATTCATATACATAATTATACTATGTTCATAAACATTATTTTTAATCATCAAATCCAAATTATTCTAGAATGGCCATGATGGGTAATAAATCTCATCATGTTTGTCGAGATGGTGATCTGTACATATGCACGAGCCACAATATCATTCAATTGAAGGTGAAATCGTATATATTTTTATGATATATCATATTTAAAGAATAATTAACAAGTTAAATTTATTATTTACAGCAATTATACATGATTATTATACCCATATAAGAAATAAAGTATCGAATAACAACAACACCACGATGTGGATATGGAAAGCCGTACGTACAAACGCATGATGAATTTTTCATTCATAGGATGGATAAAATACTGAATATGGTCCTAAAATTTTTATAATAACATCAAAATATGTATAATGTACTAGATTATTTATTTTTTTATGGAAACTACAATTAAATAGGATGTTTAAGAAGAATATAAATTTTAATGATGTGAAGAAATTATTAATTCTTCTTCTGGTGATTCTATTTGATTTGATTAAAAGGGAACATTAGGTGGGATTTATGATTAATGGAAGGACACGATGATGAATTTAGGGTAGTTAAAATGATATTTGATCAGGTTTCGTTCGATCCAATTAGCATTAGAGGTCTGATTTTGAGAGAAGGTGATGGGCCCTTTTCTAAGACGGGTGAGGCGCATCTTAGGAATAGCTAGAAATATTATTTTATAATAAAATAATTATCGGTTTATTATTGACCCAAAAATATTTATTTCTAGTCTGCATTGGTTATGGGTTGCAATCCTTTCAACCAATAGGTTTTAGATATGTTGAGTTAACCATATGAATCTTATCATTTAGATTTTACTCTAATTTAAATTGTTTGACTTTTACCATTTCTCTTTGTATTTTCTTGTTGTTCGGTTACTGAAATTACTATAAATTGCCAAGTGAACCCCAAGTTGTTATTTATTGATATATATAACCTTATCAATGAATTTTTTACTATCCTAATATTTTTAGTAATATTATATCATTTAATAATATTATATTTGTTCTAAAAGAACATTTATGTCAATTTGGGAACTATTTAGTATTTGATTTTTGTTAAAGTCATAATAACATTATTACATCAAAAAAAATTTCTTTAGTCAACCATATCATGACATATTAACCTAGAAAATTCTAGTAATGAATCAAATGTCCCAATTTACATTTATTAAGATGTTTATAATATCAATTATTTCAATCATTCATTAATAAGGTAATTAAAACATCATCATTGTGTCATAAATAAATTTAATTAAATGATGTCGAAATATTATAAATAAAATACCATTATATATTAAACCTTTTAATATTTCTAATGAATATTTATAATCATATTTATCTAATTTATATCAATATATTAAAAATCCATCGAAATTAAAATTTGAATTTAACTCTTTTAACTATTCTTAAAATTAAATAATAATAAATGTCTGAATATAATCCATGTGAATCAAAAGGGTCATATATTATTCATAAGGTTATTTTGGTAGAAATAAACTTATCCAATAGAATTTGGACATATGTCTGTGTAATTATAATATCATTTTTACCTTTAAATACTCTATTAACTATTAACTATACTAAATAAATGTCTACAATTAATATTCACCAAATATTATTTTCACCTTATTGAACAAAATTTTACTTACTAGTGGGAACTAGGTCTGTCATATTTTTAAAATTCAATTCTCAAAAGCAATAAAATATGGTTTATGAAAATTTTCCAGTGTTTTTAGAAGGTGTGTATATGACTGTAAAAAGTTAACTAATATTTTATACATATAATCTTATTATAAAATGACTCTAATTAATTACATTGAACTTATATAAGTATTATGTATATATTTTGAAATAAAATTAATTTAATTAAAAAATTAATTATTTAAATAATAAATAAATTTAAACAATAACAATTTTTTTACTGTTCATGAAAAAATGATTTTTTTTTGAAAAATAGAAATAAATAATCCTAAGATAATTTTGATTTTATGAATCCAAAAATGAAGTCCATTTTGAAAACTAAATTTTTTAAAATTTCATAAAGTCTGTATTATAATTAAAAATGGTTAGTTTGATTGGTCATGGTGTGTCACCACTAGAAGTGTCATACATCGCAAGTTATTCCATTAATAAAAGAGAAGCGTACCATAAAAACATGGGGTGTTACATCGGTTAATCTCTAAATGGAAATGAGTAATTTTCAGGTGCTAGCACAGAAAAGCATTCAGGTTACATTATTCACCTAGAATTATTGATGATCATTGAGGCATGAAGGAGTTCTTCTAGTTATTTAAGTGATGTGTGGTATAATTTGAGAGAGAATATCGTTGTGCATAACAACTCTCAAATGTCAATTGACACTAGACAATTGTCTTAACCACATATTCATAGAGTTGGGTTTATGATAAAATTTTATTAAATTTCAAATTGGACCTTAAATAATAAAATAATTCATAAATATATCTATTCAAAATAATAATAATATTAATAATAATAAATAATATTTTATGTTGTGCGTGAGCTCGTTAAACTGTAAAATATTATTATCCTATCCTGTAAATTATTATATATCAGTAGAAACAATCATTCAGATCAAATTCCTCAATATTTATTGAATAAAAAAATAATCATTTCATTCATAAATAATTTTTTTAATCCAAATACAAATTAGTAAATATTTATTAAATATTAAATAAATAAATTTTTTTCCATAATCTGACAAATAAATATTTCATTAATTTATGAAATAAATAATCATTGAAATATATTATTCCTAGGTCTTGAGAATAATATTTGTCTCATTAAATAAATTCATATATACATAAATTGAGTACAAAAATTTATCATAGTGTGTTGAACTACTTGATTTTTCCTCATTGGGATTCAGTGGGCTTATATAAATTCCATTGTTACAATCAAACAACAGGTCAGGGAACCCAAGAGAACTAACTTCATGTCACTATAATAGAACTACATAAGAATAACTTATGTGTATTATAATACCATTATCAAAATTTCGCATCAATCATGTTGTGCATATGGGTTATCAACATATATGCTTCATACACCATTCTTTGTATACCTAAAATAAGCATATTGTTACACTATGCATATTGAATTTAATGCAATGGTTCTATTCCAATCATAGGGTAGAGACATTAAATTTTTTAAACAATGAAGTGAAAAATAATAGTTAAATGAGGTTCAGATAAATTTATATATCAAATTTTAGATGATTATTCATTACATTACACAAACATATGAATGTTGATAGTAAAGTTACAGTTCCTATGAAAAAATTGAAAGATGAAAAATAGTCTATAAGTGAGCTACATCATATATGAATAATTATTCCATAACTATAACCCATCTTAGACATATCATACGTAATAAATTTCAACATTTCATGGGGAAAGGAAATATAAGAAAGGGTTCACTCATATGCTCAGTAAGGGTAAGAATTGCAAAACATAAAAACAACTTGAGCATAAGAATACGATAATATGAGCGATATATTTGAATACCATAACATATATATAAATGATAAAAAATTTCTTGCCATGGAATATATATTGGGAGTTCATAAGGCATGAATCATACAAAAAAACAAAGGACACATGCTATTTGAGAATAAAATTGATATACGACATTGAATTGTGAAACACACAGAATAATATAAAATATATTCCATAACAGTCAAGGATAATTTAAAAGGATATCACTGTGGAATGGTTTCACACCCAACCTCATCTTAGTCTCAATGGTTCTCTCTAAAGACTATCATAGTGTACAAATTCCAATACCTATTCAGGTTTATTCCCCAATCCATGCCTAATTATCTCAGGGAATTTAAATAAATACCCAATGCATTGGTTTTAGATTTTAGTCCCATAATTATAAAAATTAAAACCATACTAATGTGTTCCACAAGACCACAATACATTCATCATATCAAAAACCATGAAATGCAATTGATTTCATAAATATTTTATTAAGGAATAACCTAAAGATAAGAAAAAGGTTTCAAAATCATTCCATCATAGAATATCAGTTTGAAAAATAAAAAGGGTTCATAATTTTCTCAACATAGTATAACATAATAATGAAAAATGTGTTTCTTAAAAAATTTAACATTTTATAAATAACGATAGAAAAATAGGCTTCATAAAAATATATTCATGGTATAACCCAAAATTGTGTTACATGTTTTATTAACATATTTTCATCAAAAACATATAACATATTGAGAAATAATAATTATCGTATCATTAGATCATATCCTGAAAAAACACATGTAACATAAATGGATATAATATTTGATGAAAATAATATAATAATAAAACACCGATCAATTCATGAGGGAAATATATTTTCCACAATAATAAAATCATTATAAAACATAAAATATTTTCCAAATACATTTCTTTCTAAATTACCATTGAAATATATAAATTTTTAATAAAAAATAATTTATTAATTTTGATGAAGAAAATATCCATTCAACATTGAAAAATACATTTAATAGATAAATCATTTTCAATATATTTTTATTTGAATATAACATTGGAAAATTATAATGGAATATTTAAAAAATAATTTAATAAATTTATTAAAGAAAAATATAATTTAATATTTGAAAATAATTATTTAAAAAAGAAATTATATTCAAAAACATCTTATCTTAATTTATCATTGAAATTTTATAATAGATTATATGAAGTAAATAATGCATATGATAGTAGGAAATTCCATTTATTCCGTACAAGTTAACATAAAATATCATTCAAAATTTTCGTTAAAAGCCTAATGGGACATAGTTTTGGAAAAGGGAAAGAGATTAATTTAAATTATTTTTACAAAAAAATAAAAAATTGGTAAACATCATTTATTAAATCATTTTGGGAATTCTAAATCTTCTTTGGAATCATTTCTTGTAAATATAGATATAGAAGAAAAAGGGTTCTCAACTAAAGAGATAAATAAATATGATTTCAATAAGAATAATTATTTAGGTATATTGAGTACTCGAGGATAATAAAATTCATAATGTTCTTCTAAAACCGTTCATAATATTTCATCATCTAATGATAAATTAAAAAAACAGTCTTTAAAAACAATTTGTTTTTAATATCAAATCTTTTCAATTTGGGTCTCTTTAAAATTATAGGCTTCAATATAGAACAACAAAATATGAAAATTTTCGTAACATGAAAATAGTTTCATTAATTATATAACATGTAAAATGGTTATTATATACACCTCATATAAGAATACTGGATAATAACATTACTTATTCTCAAAAGAAGGCAATTTCTCACAGAAACCCATTATCATTTGGTATCATCTGAACTATAAACCCCATAAATTAGTGATTATAAAATCGATATATAGATCCCAATTATTTTAAAAATAATAATAAAAAAATTAAATCTTGGGAAGTATACACAACACATAACATATACATGTGGGGAATGTGGCAGATGTATCCTGGAAAATAAAATTTGGAGAGAAATCCCTTACCATAAATATCAAATTCCATCATAATCATTCAAAAATCATATAATATAAATATAAAATTATAATAAATATATTAAAAAACCATAATAGTTTAAATCATACCAAATATGATTTACTTATGACCTTTTATTAACAGCTTATTAACAATTCCTTCTTAACTCCATGATTTACGAAATAACGACTTTGTTTTTCTTGTATAAAAGAATGTTCTTTGCTTTTCATCGGTATATTAAAATAAATGAAGGATAATAATGTATTAGTATTAATGAATTTATTTCTATGATATATATATATATATATATATATTATTTTTCTTATAACCAATCTTATGAAATTCCATGTAATATTTGAATTAATTGCATCTCTTCGTGAGGATGTATCTGATGTACACATGAGAATCATTATCGTGTTCCCGCAGAGTAAAAAGTAAGACGATATATGATATTTAATAATTAAACAATTATAATAATATCCTATATTTTATTTATACATTAAATAATTAATTATTTCCAATTTGGATAGGTGGTGATGGAAAATGAACAACATCGCTAAGTGGGGAAGTAGTCTGACATACTCAAGAATAATGATTTCATATCCCATTAGATAGAATATGAGATGTATTTATGTTATTATATTATCAAAATAATATATTATTATATTTAATATAATGATATTTTTATATCAAAAGTTTTTAATAATAATTAAGGGAGTTAGACGAAGAATAAAATAAAATGCTCTATTTAAGACATTAACTATTATTTAGAAAATATCTATTACGTTGCACCCAAATGCGTATTTTGTTATATTTTAAGAATATTATCACTTATATGATGATATTATGGAATTATTGGATGTGAATTATTTTCATAATAGACACTTGTATTATATTTTTGAAAAAGAGTTAAGAATGGGGTGAACTTTTATAATTAAGGTGGGTGGTCCTCAGGGAATTTTGTTGATGAAAAAAGAATTCCAATGTTTTTCATAGGAAAAATATTACAAAATGTAAAATTATAAAACCATTTTTTATTATTATGTGACAATATAAACATTAAATGGTTTGGGATTGTTTATAAATCATTTTAGACATTATATTATTATTTTTACCCCATATAAACCTGTTTTATCCACAATTGCCGTAATTATTTTTTACTATTTTTACATTTTATTATTGTAAAAAATCAAGGTGACCTAATTTTATAATATATATTTTTTTAATTCCAAAAATATTATCCTTTTTTTTAAAATTCCTTTAACATAACTGTCAAAATATATTTTATAAGTAATCAAAGAGATACAATGAATCAACATTTTTTCAAGCATATATGTTTCAATACTTTAAAACGTTTATATAAACAATTTTAATATAAAATTGATTAAAATTAAATATAATGGATTAAGAGAAATATTAGTTTACAAGTTTTTTGTTTAAACCCATATAAATATAATTTTTATGTTTTTTTGTACATTTGATGAAATTACAATTCATTTCAAAACCCAATATCTTAAACTATTCGTTGAAAAATTTATATTATCCAAAAAATATATCAAAATATATCCCCAATACATTTTTATCATGATGATTTAAAAAAATTATTTTATTTTAGCCGAGACATTATCTCAATGTGGAAGAAATTTTTTTTAAAATCATTACACAAAAGGAGGGGAAAATATTTTATTTAAAAAATTTAGTTTCTATGAAATCATTGAATTTATTCATATATATTTTTTATAAATAAAATAAGATGAAGTATATAAAATTTATGGAATATATAATATATAAATGATGTTAATATAACTCAGTAAATGTGAATTTTCTAATTTATTGTGGTAAAACATGGTTGTGTTCATAAAAATAGTTTTTCCATAAAATGATTTACGTTATTTTTAAATAGATTAATTTTAATTTTGAGTTAATTTATCACCAAATAATTTATTATATATAGATTTTAAAACAATGTTTTTATAAAAAAATCATTAAATCATACTCAATGTCACCATTAAAAACTTCTTGGTGATAAGTATTATATTAAATATTAATATTTTTTAAGTATTTCATGTTTACTTTAAACTCAGTGTTTCATGTACAACATGAAAAACTCAGTGTTTTTTGAATATAAAGATAAAATTAATGAGGTATATAATGAACTACTAAAACATAGTTTTTCATTGAGTGAAAAATATCAGAAGGAATAAATTAAAAAAATTATATTTCGAAAAATCATGAGGTGTTACTTTTTTATCCCCTTAAAATGAATTTTAAAAAATAAATTTGTTGATTTTTTGACAATAACTAAGGATACTTATTCATAATTAAATAATTAGTTTCACATATAACATACTAAACTAGGTTTTTTCCCTATGAATAATTTACTAGGATTGTTTTAAAATTTTTTGTAACATTCTATATATGACCAAAAATATTCATTGGGTTTTCCTAATAAGAATAATAATACTCTAATGGTATGAAGTTCTATTTTTTAGTGCATGCGAAGAATCATAAATTTACTTCCTCATTAGAGACACGTGGTATAAGGACCTGGTCTTAAAAAATTACATAATATTGAATTAAATGAATAATTCACATTGTGGATCCTTCCAGGTTAATAGTTTTATATAATTATTCCATACAATTATATAAGAACTTGAATATTACTTGTATAAACATCTACTCAATATCTATTTTTTCATAAAATAAAAACTCTTAAAAAGAAAAAAGTCTGCTTTCGTCTTCCAGGTAGCATGACTTTTCCATGATCCCGTCCTTAACCATATTCATATTTATTTCCTATGATAAACATTTCAAATACATGTTATGAGTATAAAAACCTCATTAAGGTTTATAAAATAAGGAAGGAAAACATTATCCCATCAATAAATACAAATCAATGAATCCATTCTTTCCAATCATAAAAAACCATATTAAATCATAAGATTTATAAATAACAAAAAAAATCATAAATCATAAAGTTTACTTATAGCATCCAAATCAAAAATAAATTTTAGCTATCATATCTACACAGGGATTTACACTTGGAATACCCATAACAGTATATTCGCTAAATCTCTTAGGAGAAATATCACGTTTAACTCTATCATGTTACCCAATTCATTGGAGAGCTATCTCGGTCTCCCCCGCCCTAGGATTATCACAGAACCACCCATATACATAAACAATGCCCCATAACCATAAAATAATAATATCATATAACACATGTATAATGGAAATATAATGTTTCCACATTCCAATATATCAAATCAAGAAATTGAAATAAACAATGTTTTATTAAATTATTTTCAAAACCATTTAAAATGATAATTTTGAATCAATGTGTAACATACGACATAGAATATTTCCAAATAATTATCAGTTTAAAAAATTAATGCCCATATAAAGAAATCATAAATATCATTTTGAAACTACAGACATTAATGATAAATATTTAGAAGAATAAATCTTTAAAATCTTTAAAATGATTTTTTAGTTTATGATTTTTTTTTACAAAAAGAGAGATGCTTGAATACAAATAATTGAAGAATAAATTTCAATAAGAAATTTATAATATCAATAGAATTAATTTATTCATGATATAATATGTCAAAGGACATTATCTACACCATATAAGAGTGAATTGGTGCCGAATAACAATTAAATCTTAGTGGAAATATAAATTGGGATGAAATCTATTACAATAATGGTATCCTTCAATTAAGGATAAATATATCACATAATTATGTGTGAAAAAACTAAATAAACCCAATATAATTGCATATTAAGTGTAAAAAAATAATAGGTCATTCACACATATTCATAGGATGACATCTTTATGAATTACACGTTGAACCCAAAGAATCGAAATTGGGTTAAGAAGTTCCCTTTTAAATATTCGACTTCCTAATTACGTCACTATAAAATTCAGAAAATTAGTTGATCAGATAAAAAGGGTATCTAATAACTTGTAAATAATGCTTATTTTAAAGAGGATATATTATAATATATCCCAACTTATTAAGATGTAAATTAAAAGATATTACAAAAACAAGTCTTTTAAATATAGGAGGGTCAAAGGTTACCTTACTGATTTGGTATCTTAAAAAACATAAGCCAAATGAAAGAAGTATCATAAAATGAAGATATAAATCCACATAAATGAAATTATATTACAAAAAGTGTAATATAAATGGATGTATATAAACCACACAAAAAGAAATAGAGGGAAATATATCATGAATCACACGAGAATAAAACGTGAGATGAAACCATTTACCACATTTTAATAAACTAAGTTGTATGACAAAAAGTTAATAACCATAAAATTAATCACATAATACCATGAATATAATGTGAATAATGATAATATATATCAAATAGAATAAGAAAATACACAACATTTAGTGAATATGTGGAGAACAATGGAAATCTCACAGAATTAAAAGTGAGATATGAAAATCTATTACCTCGTGCCTGCCCTGACTCGTTTGTTCCTTGTTCATCCTCAATAATAAAATAAAGATAATTTACAAATAATCAAGAACCATTTCCAAGTTTGTTATCCTTTTTATATCACTTATTACCCTATTATAAACATTAAGCAATCATTTAAGATAATAATTGTTGTTTGGTTGATATTTGGTACCTAAGTCAAAAATGAACACCTTATAATTACAAGTTGTCCATATGGTCAATAGTCCATTATCTCAAGAATTATATTAATGATTTAGATATAATATAAATCATAAATCATGTATATATATATATATATGTATTTATAACAATACATAACATTTTGGAGATAAAAAATGAAATGCACGGTTCATGGAGACGGTAAGTCGTACATACCCACGAACGCTATTTTCATTTATATTTCTTATTTAAATCGAATTAAAACACAATGATACATAATTACATAATAATTCCAGTATAATATAATATATAATATCCTTAAATTTATCCTTTATACATCCCACATATGGTTGTAACGAGTCATATCACTTGGAGGGGGCGGTAGTCCGCACTTCCAAAAATGAATTTATCATGTTTACCCGTTATGGAAACCATGAATGTAGGACATAAATGTAAAATATAGAAGAATAAAGAAAATATAAACATAATATATATCATATTTAAATTCAGTTCTTTCTTAATTTCCACCATTAGAGGATGTAAGATATAATTGAATAATCATCATTTTGAGAGGTGTTAGTTTTCCATCCACAGAAACAATATGTTCGTAACCATTAAATGGATGTGTGTGTATGTTCCATTAAAATACTTCTCATAAAAACATGATAGTATATAAAGGATACTGGTGTAGTTATAAAATAAATGAATAAATATATTTTAGTGGTTTGAGAAGTAAAATAAATGAAAAGAAGTTAGGAGGAATGATTACATTTAATTTGTGTAATTTCCTTTGGATTGAACAAAAAGGACTTTTTAATGTGCCTTATGCCGAAGTTATGGCTTCTAAGAGGAGGATAGGGATATATGGATCTTAATTTGGATGAATTTTAGAGATCCTAAATGATTTAGAGGTGTGAGGAAATTCTTATAAGTGGTCTCATTTTATGAGGGGGAGGAGGGGCTCTTTAGGAATGTTTGAAAATATTATTTTATTATATAATGATATTCAGTTTATAAAGGGTCAAATATCATTATAGAAGAAGATAAGATTACTCATGGTATAAATCAATTCATACAATAGTAATTAGACTGGTTTTGGATAATATTTTAACCATTATAATCGTATTTATTTTAATCATTTATTAATGAGGTAAATACTGCATCATTATTGTGTCATAAATTACTTAATTATTTTTTTGTCTAAAATTAATTAAAAAAATAATATCATGTAGGAAATCAGTTTATCTTTCTTAATAATACTTATAATCCAAAATATGACTTATAAAACACCATATGAAAATTAATTTACTAAAAAAATTGTTTTTGACATTTTTGCATTTACATTAAAATAATTAATCTAAAGTGTCATTGTCATTGATAAGTTGCTCCACGGGGTCTCCAAATAGACCCAAGGATTCCCATGATCGGAAATGACTCATACAATAAGGATTGGACAAGTTTTATGGTAATTTGGAATTATTAAAATATTTTTTTATCTTGAATTACCCTATTTCCCTTTAACCGCGGTAAATAAAATTCAAAAGATACTATTCCACAAAAATTATTTTCATCTTATTGAACCAAATATTACTTACGAATATCAAACATGTGTGTAGTATTTTATAAATTCTATTCACAATAGTGGTAAAATTTAATTTAAATTAAAAGGTTCTGTTTTTTTAACTATTATTAAGTGGTTTCACTACACATCAAAAATTAATGTTTTTCAGAAAAATACCAAAAATTCACCCTAAGATAAAAATGATATTCTGAATTAAAACATGATGCTTATTTTTCCAAATTCAAAAAATAAAATTCTCAATAATTAATTGTAAAAATTTTCCATTTTTAAAACAAATAGCGTGTTTTTAAGAAACAATAACTATCAAAAGATTGCCACTTGTTAATGTCCCAATTCAAAGTGAAATTAATTCCAATGAAAAACATTGGATTAAATGGAAAAAATAAATTCTAATATTTATTTAAAACAAATTAAGAAGATAATCTAACCATATAAACAAATTATATTAAAATTTAGTTTTGAATTAATATACAATATTTTCACTATTCGTTATAAAATGATCTTTATTGGAAAAATTCCAAAAATTGACACAAAGTAAATTTTGATGTCCCCATTTTAAAGAGGGATTTTATTTGATCAAATATAATTCATTAAATTGACAAAAACTAGATTTAATTATAGTTTTACATTAAAAGGTGTTAAATCGACCTTTTATTTTAAATTATGCTTAAAATTATATTTGTTCACAAATTAAGCCTCAACCATTTATTTGATAAATGTAAATACTTGTAACGAACATGTATAATAATATTGTTGTTAGTTTTTTATTAACTCTAATACAACATCTAAGAGTTAACTGCCATTTATAATAATAATATTATATTATTAGTGTGCAACATAAGATTTCAAAGAAACGAGTTGTTGCGTATCGGGTACGGTATTGAACATAGAAACCCTTTTAATGTAAAATTAATATTTATTTCTGAACAATTAATAATTATAATTTTTTTTACTCTTAATTTACATGGGATGTTAAATACTTCCCCCCTTTTTGAAATTGCATCCTCACAATTTTAATATTGGGCTTGGAAACTTATTTGAAAGTCCCAAATCGGAAAAAGAGTCAATAAATACATCACTATAAAATAATGAAAGATGAGTACAAAGGTCACCCGAGATAACCCATACTAGGAATCCATGTAGGAAAACATGGATATGGAAGAGAAAATAAATGGTCAAGTTCTAATGGAGAGTGATAGAAAACATGATTAAGAGAATGTTAACCTCTAAAAAATCACAAACATGTGATGGGTTAAACGGTTCTTGATACCCCAGTAGGAAAATATAACAAACTTTTCTTTAATATACTTTTTATAATGTTGAGGAATTTATCTATGATCTTAAATAACAACATAAGGAAACATACTTTCTTATCATTTAGACTTTCATCCTTTAATAAATGTTTTCCAGAAACTCATATTTCCTCTAATCTATGAGTATTTAGGATTACTTTTTAACATTAATAGTGCTATAACCAACTTAGAGAGAATCACATAATCCAAAAAAGATGAAATATATATTTCCTTTTCTTTTAGATATTAACTAAAAACAAAATAGTTCGTATGAGATCATATAATCCCCCAAAAGGATATTACTTTATAGAAAGAAATAATACTATTAATCTACAAAATTGAACAAAAAGTACCCTAAGTTCAAGAAAGTCCATTCATTACATTATTTTCTTTAAAATTAATTCAAATAATCAAAATTAATATTGAAACCCAAAATCCAGAAGGATTTAAATCACATAGCCTCTCATAGAAAATCTTATTATTTATCCTGAAATACATCAACTTCTCTTAAAGTTTCATACTAAAGTGTAATTAACCTATTCACATAATATCTATGATAGGTTAATAATTTCTCTAAATAACCCAAATCAACATATATTATTCCAAAATAATATCTCAACCATTACTCGAAAATTTAAATCCCATGGTATTTTTTCCTTAAGCATTTAGTGTTTCCTCAAAAGAGAGAATGTCTTCCACAACATCCATTATCACTTAATCACTAAATCAATTTTCGATAAAATGTATATATATTTGATAAAACATAAGTCCCCAAAATCGACTTATTCATGTTCCATAAAATCATTTTACTAAAATATTAAGTTATACTAACTATGGAATTCATGTAGGGTAGTTTTTGGTGATGCACCCTTATCACCCTTCAGTTGTGGGTTCGATTCCTGCAGCCTTACCGGATGAGAAGTGTTGTCACCCATCCTACGAGTCATCCTTTTTATAAAACTCAAAAATAACCATAACATGTATTAACCTCAATGCTTTCTTTATAACTCTCATTTTCATCCAAATTCATAAGGAACTCAACATCTTAATTCTTAAAGTCGTTTTTCACCACCATATGATAAAATAAAATGATCCCCAAAATGATGAAAATCATACCGTGATCATGTTGTCCATTTGGTTTCGTTGTCATCTTGTTCACGTTTTTTGATGGTCCATGCATTGCAACAATTATTTATAGATCCATCACAATCATGTTATTTCTCCATCCATATACACCTTGTACAAAATGGTTAACGTTGGTGTTCACAGAAAAACTATTTTGGAAAATAATCATGTATGCCATATAATTTCAAAATATATGATAAATCATGATTTATATAAAATAGATGGACCTTATTTAAGTTGAAACATTCAATTAATGATTCTTTTAAAATACCATAAGTATGTAATGAGAGACTATATTGTAAAATCAAAAATAAATAGGTTGTGCAAGGGTCTCATTCTTCAGAACATTTTTTGAAATAATAATATAATTCAAAATCATTTGATAAGGTAAAATATTTGAAAATGCCTTGATAATATTTAACTTTCATGAAAATATTAGAATATTGGTAATATAAGATTTTTATAAAAACAACCAATGATCCACGATGATTATGAGGTATAGTGTAGGTGTTTGATATCTCAAAAAAATTCTTGAAAGTGAGTTGTATGCTAGACAAATTTTCCCAATTATCCGAAGATGACTTTGTAATAATTATTGCAAGCATGTCAACAGGAATAGATAGGAATTTCATTTCATATCATATTCCTTACATCTACAACTAACTTTCCTTGATATGAAGAAGTTATAAATCATGGATTTAACTGAAATAATATATAGGGACTAACCAAATGTCTAACGAAACTCCCAATCCCTAATGTTGTCTAAATCGACCTCTGATGCCAACTATAAGGACCTGAAATTAAAACATTACATAATATTGAATTAAATGAATAATTCACATTGATGATCTTTTTAGTTTTAGAGTCTTAGATAATTAGGCCATACTATTACATAACACCTAGATTGTTACATGTATACACTACTATTGAGTATCAATTTTTCCATAAAATAAAAACTCTTAACAAGAAACATGTCTAGGTCCATGTTTTAGACGTCATTTCTTTTCCTTGATCCCATCCATGACCCTATTAATCCTTAAGCCATTTGGAAAACATTTCAAAAACATGGGATTACCATAAAAACATCAATAATGGTTATAAAATAAGGAAGGAAAACATTTTCCCATCAATAAATACAAATCAATGAAACCGAACTTTTCAATCATACCATACCATAAGAAATCATAAAATTTATGAATAACACACACAAATCATAAATCATAAACATTACATCTGGAATCCATATTACACATACATTGTACCTATCCCAAATATGTTGGGAGTTACACTTGGAATACGCATAACATTATATTACCAAAATCTCTTCAGAGACACATCACGTTTACCTCTGTCACGTTACCCAATATATTTGAGAGCTATCTCGTGCTCACCCACCCTAGGATTATCACGAAGGCACCCATATATGTAAAAATTACCAATAACAATAACATAATCATAATATATAACACATGTATAAAGAAAAAAAACAAAATTTACACATTCTAATATATTAAATGACGATATTTAAATAAACAATGTTTAATCCAATCATTTTTATAACCATTTAAAAAGTGATTTGTGAATCAATGTTTACCATACATATTAGATTATTTAAATGATTATAATTTGAAAAAATTAATTTCCATAAAAATAAATCGTAAATCCCATTTTGAATACATGGACATTAATTATAAGTATTTAGAAGAATACATCTTTAAAACATTTAAAAATATATTTTAGTTAAAGAGTTTTTTAAAAAAAGTGAGATGCTTGAATTCAAATAATTGAAGAATAAATTTTAATCAAAAATTTATAATATAATGAGTATAATGGGATTCATGATACAATTTGTCAATGGAAATTATATACACAATATAAGAGTGAATTGGTGCATAAAAACAATGAAGTCTCAGTGGAAATGTAAATTGGGATTAAATCCCTTGTAAAGATGGTATCCTTAAATTAAGGATAAATAAATCACATAATTAAGTGTGATAAATATAAATAAATGAAATATAAGTGGATATTATGTGTAAAACAATCAAATGTAATTAAAACATATTCATAGGATAGAATAGTCAAGATGTATAATTTGAAACCAAAAAATTGATATTGTTTTATGAAATTCCCTTCTAAAAATTAGACAGCCTAACGTTGTCATTTTAAAATTTATTAAATAATATGATGAGATAAAAATGGTATCTCAAAACTTGGACATACACTTTACATCAATTAGGATATATAAGACATATACCAACATAATAAGATGTAAATTAAAATACATAACAACAAAAAGATGTCTTTTAAATAGAGGAGGGGGAAAGGTTCCCTTACCTATTAGGTATCATACAAATCATATTCCACATGAAAGAAGGATCATACAATGGAGGGATAAATAATCATAAATGAAATTATATTAATATTTTTACAATCATGGAGAGTACATACACCACAAAAAAGTAAATAGTGGAAAATATAGCATGAATCTCACGGGAATAAAAAGTGTGATGAAACCCTCTACCACATTGTAATCAACTGAGTTGTATGACTAAAAGTTATTAGCTAAAAAAATAATCACAGAATACCATGAAAATAATGAGAATAATGGTAATATATATAAAATTTAAGAACACAATACACCTCATGTAATGAATATGTGGCACACAACGGAAATCTCCGGAATTAAAAGTGAGACAAACAAATCCATTACCTTGTGTCTGAATTGACTCGTTTGTTCTTTTTTATTACTGAATAATAAAATAAAGTTAATTTATAATTGCTTAAGAACAATTTTAAATTTTATTATCCTTTTAATATAACTTATTACCATGTTATAATCATTATTCAATCATTTACGTTAATAATGGTCATTCAGTTGATATTTGGTACTTGAGTAAAAAATGAACATCTTATAATTATATGTTCTCCCTGTAGCCAATAGTAAGTTATCTATGGAATTATATTCATGATTTAGATATAATATAAATCATATATCAAGTATATATATGTATTTATAATATTACATAACATTTTGGAGACAAGAAACGAAATGCATCGTTCGTGGAGATGGTAAGCCGTACGTACATATGAACTCTACTTTGATTTGTATTTCATATTTTAATGAAATTAAAACATTATGATACAGAGGTATATTATAAATAAAATAAAATATAATGTATAATATAATTAAATCTATGATTTATGCATCCCACATATTGGATTAACGAGTCATATCACTTGGAGGGGGCGGTAGTCCGCACTTCCTAAAATGAAATTATCATGTTTACACAATATGGAAACCATAAAGGTAGGATACAAATGTAAAATTAAAAAGCATAAAGAAATAATAAACATAATATATATCATATATAAATATAGTTCCATCTTAATGTCCACCATGAGAGGTGGTATGATATTATAGAACAATCAACGTTTCATGAGGCGTTAGTTTGCCATCCACACACACAATTCGTTCTTCACACATTAGATGGAGGTGTGTGTGAGTTTTGTTAAAATAATTATCATAAAAACATCCTAGTATATTAATGATACTAGTGTTGTTATAAAATAAAGGAATAAATATATTATAGGGGTGGGAAATGTAAAATTAAAGAAAAAAAGTTAAGAGGAATTGTTACATTAAATTTGGGTAACTTCCCTTGGTTTGATCAAAAAGGACTTCCTAAATAACCTTATTCATAATGTAAGGAATCTAGCAGGAATAGAGGAATGTAGGAAGTTTAATTGGTCTGAGTTTTGACGAGCCTAAAGGCTTTAGAGGTGTTAGTAATTGGATAGAATTTGTCTCCTTTTATAAAAGAGCGGAAGGGCTCTTTAGGAAAGTGTGAAAATTGTATTTTATTATATAATGATATTTAGTTTCAAAAGGACCAAAAATCATTATATTAGATGATAAGATGACCCATGGTCGAAATAAAATCATCCAATAGGAATTGAACAGGTTTTGGATAAAATATTAATCATTATATTCTTATTTATTTAAATCATTTATCAATTAGGTAAATAGTGCATCATTATTGTATCATAAATAATTTAAATTATTTTCTGTCTAAAAAATATAAAAACATTATATCATGTATTAAATATTGTTATCATTATAAATAACAATTATTCTCAAAAAAATTACTTATATAACACCATATACAAGTTAATTTACTAAAATATTTTTGTATTTTTCATTTTTGTCTTTACATTAAATTAATTAATCTATAGTGTCATTATCATTCATAATTTGCTCCATGGGGTCCCAAAACAGACCCATGGATGCCCATGGTCTGCCATGACCCATCCAAAAAGGATTGGAAAATTGTTAAGGAAATTTTGATTATTAAAATATTATTTTTACCTTGAATTACCCTATTTACCTTTAACAATGGTAAATAAAAGTCAAAAGTTACTACTCACCAAAATTATTTTAATCTTATTGAACCAAATTTTACGTAATAATAAAAACCATGTATGTCAGATTTTCGAAATTCAATTCACAGAAGTGGTAAAATTTCATTTAAATGAAAAATTCAATTTTTTTAACTAATACTATGTGGTTTCACTATTCATCCAAAATTGATATTTTACAGAAAAATACCCAAAATTCACCCTATGTTAATACGATATTCTGAATTAAAAAATGATGTTTATTTTTCCAAATTAAAAAAATAAAACTAGAATTAATTAATTTTACAATTAATTCTTGTTGATAAAACAAGTAGCGTGTTTCTAAAAACCAATAACTATGAAAAGATTGACACTTTTTTATGTCCTAATTCAAAGTTAAATTAATTCCAATGATAAAAATTGTATTAAATAGTAAAAATATATTTTAATTAAACTTTAAAACCAATTAAAAAGATAATATAACCATATAAAAAAATTATATTTAAATGCAGTTTTGAATTAAAATACAATATTTTCACTATTCATTAAAAAATGAACTTTATAGGAAAAATTCCAAAAATTTGCACAAAGTAAATTTTGATATCCCCATCATAAAGAAGAATTTTATTTGATAAAATAGAATGTATTAATGTGACCAAAACAAGATTTAATTTGGGTTCCCCATTAAAAGGCGGTAAAAAGACCTTTTAATGTAAAAGAAGCTTATAATTATATTTATTCACATCTTAAGCCTATAACTTTTATTGGATAAATGAAAATACATTTAACAAACTTGTATAATCATATTTTAGTTAGTTTTGTTCATTCCCACCAATACAATGGCTAGGAGTTTACTACCAATTAAAATAATAATATTATATTATTAGTGTGCAATGTAAGATTTCGAAGAAACCTGTTGTTGCATTTCGGGTATGATATTGATCATAGAAACCCCATTAAAGTAAAATTAATATTTAATTCAAAAATATTAATAAATATGAAAATGTCTTACTCATTATTGTCCTGGTATAATACATGTGGAATACATCATGAACATGATTGATGTTTTTTAGACGCACAAAAATAATAATTTTTAATAACTATAGGTGTCACATTTTCCATCATTTAGATATGAAAACATTATGTTTTAAATTTATTTGAGAATTACTTATTTGGTTGTGGAACTACATTTTACAATCTCCTACTTTGTTTTTTATAGTGAATTAATATTCTTCTTTTGAGGTAGGGGGTTCGTTTTATCTCCCTTTTATATGAATCTGGTATATTATAGTGTTTTTTATTTATCTAGGTTAAATCATATTAATTTTCATAAATATGATAAATAATCCAACTACTGAAACCAAATGGGGATGGTGAGATGTGCATGTGGATACATGTATTCTAGGAATATGATTTTTGTTTTTTCAAGAAATTTTCTTGTTATATAATAATGACTTGTATTGTTGGATTGATATGATAATACACAGTAAATTGTTATTTAACTAAATATGATAAATGAAATATTTATGAAGAATATACATTTTCAATGCATGACTAGTTTTTTGCGGCATGGTGGTCTTGGTTATGTGGGGACTGACAATCTTGGTTATTAGTAACATGGGGCCTTGTTTTTGATGTAGTGGATTCATATAATGTTTTATTGGTAGTTGTTAGAATAAATTGAATAATATCATCTTATATAATAAAGTGGTTAAGGTTAAATAATTATATGCTGCTACTTTTAATATATAATTAAATGGGTAAATCTATGTGGATGAAAATTCAATTAAAATAATAGCAAATAAAGCCTTGGTTTTTAACCAAGTTTTAATACTTATGGTTGGTTGGTTTACATTATAATTATCTCTTGGTGGTCTATATTAGTAGTATATTGATAGTTTTTTTGATGTGTTTCTTGTTTGAGCACATATATATGGGCTTATATGAGACATCAAAATGCATATATTTATAGTTTTTTTCTTATGCACCCCACTCGATTTAGAAAATTAAAAAGACACATTGATATATTTTCGGGGTGTTTTCACTAACATCCATGACAGAAATGATATAGTTTTCTAAATTCATCCTCACTCCTTCCCTCTAATTTTTTCTAAAAATTAGGAAATATTATTTCTATAATTCAATGAATATTCACCATAATTTGATTAATATCCTAGGTATATTTGGGTTTTTTGTGAGTTTTTGAATTATAATGAAAATTATTTATTGGTTAAAAATTTATTTTTTATTAATTTATTGATTTTTCAAATTAAAATTTGAATTTAAATATTTACTTATTTAAAATTTTAGGGTATTTAAAAAATGTTATGCGTGCAACAACATATTATTTATTAGTTTTATTTTTCATTTTATAAATAAAATTACAGAACAAAAGTTCACTATGTAATCAAATACAAATAAAATCTTAGAAGGTAGTCCAACTGACCCTGCCTAGTGGGCTCATTGCATGTTTACTAAACCCTATGTTTTGAATTTGAGCTGCAAATTCATAATCTGAATCCCACATAATGAGTGATATTAGGATTGGGAACCTTATATTTTGAAGATGAATCCAAAATATTAGTGGAATTTTATGGTTAAAAACCTAACATGTTAGATAATAATACCACAATGGTGAATATAATCCCATTAGTAGAAATATGAAATTCACTATTTAAAATCTCTATGTTGTTGCAGTTTTGCGTCTGACTCCAAATGAGTGTTAAAAAATGAATTATATGGGAGAGAAATACCCTTCTGTGTTCCCATAAACCTAATGTTGAAAAAATTCCGGAGCATAAAAACTTTTATGGATTATGATAATAAATTCTATTTTAAATCTCTAATTTACAAAATCTGAACATAGAATCCCAACACGACCACTGAATAATCTCCAACTAGGAAAGAAGAAGACAAAATTGAAGAACTGTGAGTCATGTTACATTGATTAAAGATTAACCCTTGCACAATTATTAATTTAGGAGATGATCCTTTCTCTAAAACAAAAGTGTAGAAAAAATGAAAATAAAAAGCATATTCAACACCATGTTTGGATCAGGTAAACATGAACATAGCCTTTATTTGTTGAAGTTAAAGTACATAAGGTCAATTTTATAGATGGATCAAAGAAATATAGATTGTATAAGATTAATTAACTAATATGTAAATTTACATATACTGTTTTAATTAGAAAATTCAAATCCATAAAAGGTATCTAATGATATGTAGTTGAATATTCCACTAGATTGAAAAATTTAGTGAATTCATCAACAAAAAATCCACATGGGGATCTTCCATTTGATGGGGAACATAGATCAATCATATGACTGTAACTCATTATTGAAGTTGATTAATGTAAATATTTTAAGAAATATTTACCATATAAAATTCCACATGATGAATATCTATTTGATGGTGTATTGATCATAATTGTGAGGAAAAGATACATCTTACTAAATTAATCTCACGCGTCAACTATGACACATGGAACCCATCTTACTGAAAAACTAACTAACTACTAATTGAAAAAAATCGAGCATGAATGAATAAGCTTCCATGATAAATTTGAATACATTTTTTCCTTATCAAAGTAAATATCCTTGAGAATCTAGTAGATGAAATTAATTTTTCTATTTCTATAATTTAATAAAAACTCTATTATTTATTTCTATTCTTATTGGTTGAAAATTATCTCCCCCTATTATCCATTTTTCTAACCCACTTTGAAATCATGTTGTCTCTAAAAAACATATTTATTATGGAAGGGTACTGAAAGGATCACCCAATGGATAAAAACTAGTGATACAAATTCCACACACCCAACATGAGTCTATCAATTTTTTTCATAATGATTTCTAGATAGAGAATGGTTGAGGAGACTATTATACCACATCATTGACACCTTGTCATTTTCTTCAATATTAAAAAACATTAAAACCTCTCATAAAATTTGGATCAATTTTATTGGATGTGGGAAATGATGTGAATGGAGGATATGATCATTATTTTGATGAATTTTATGGAATAATAACATGATAAAACAGGATCTTCTAATTGATTGTGAGGTTTATTAACACAATATAAGAAGCTAATAATTAAACATGGAAATTATAATCAATGGGTAATGTTTTGGAGACATTGAAGGATCAAAAATTTTAATGTAGTGGTATTCATGTATCCATCAAAACCTATATTTCAATTTTACTTCCATTATGTCATTAATTATAAAAAATATAATTTTTTAATAATTCTATAAATAATATCAAAAAAATTTGCAATGTACTTTTTTCTAGAAAAGTGGAACTACTAGACCCTACTACATGAGAGATGACTCTGTTCATCCACTAGGCCATATTAAGATTAAATAATAATTATATTTTACTATGGACTATGAAAACCATGTTAAAATTGTAGAGGCACTTTTGGAGACAATGAATAATAATTCATTATCATTTAAACAACAATAATTAGATTTTTTTTCTCAATATTCTGTCTAAATAGGATAATAATAATACTTGGAACATTATTTTATTGATCCCTAGGAATATTCCCATTTTGAATTCTCATTGGTTTCCAGTGATGATAAACACACACAACAAACAACAAACTATTATTATAGTTTGGGAGGAATTCAAGAAGGAGAAATGGTTTCAAACCAAAAACTATAGTTGATGGATGAATTAGATCATATAAATAAATACACCCAATAACAACATTAATAAAGGTAAAAATACCCAGAATAGAAGCAAAGGAATATCCTTCTTGATGAATTCTATTAATGTATCTAAAATGAAATCTAAAAATATGAAAAAAAATGAATTACTTTACATGGTGTTCACTAAAAAAGATATTCTAGAGGATGAGGGGTAATTTATTTTAGTGGAAGACATATCAATTTTTATAATTTAACACATGTACCAAGAGGTGTTGTACATTATAAATAATGTAATTGATGAAAATATATAGGAATAGTCTTTATTATCCTGTTAATTCTAAAATTTTATTAAAAATCAATTTTTTCTTGATATCTCTTATGTTGCAAATGAAATCCAAAAAATTAGAAAGATGGTTATATGATATTGATGTTGAAGATAAAATATATATAGTTAGATTTTAAAATAATATATAATACCTACTACTACCCCAATCAACCTAGTAACGCTTGAAAGTATAATTAGACTATAAAACTATCAAACCTGATGTAAATGATAAGAGGTATCAAAAAACATGATTTATTTAAATTTAATCTTATGAAAGGATAATTATATATTATTTTTCATAGTTTCCATTTCAAGGAATCACCCCTAATAATGCATATCATTGATGGTGATTAAGAAATATTTGAGGTATTATTCATTGAGGTATGAAATGGTAAAAATAAATCCATATTTATATCATATTAACAATGAAGGGTGTTTTATAAGAAGCATGAGATTGATAATGGGTCATATGAGAGAGTGAATTTACCCTCATGATTTTTTGGGTTTTCCAAATCTATTATTCAACTTGATGTCAGTAATTTTCTTATATTGATAATAACATAATTTTTTCTTATCCTTATAGAAGATAAAGAACCTTTTTAGTTACATTTAAAGAAAAATAAGACTTCAGGATAGTAAAATATGAACCATAAAAAGAAGAATAAGATCTAGATTATGAATTATTTGAAAACCAAATATGATCATCAATAAAAGAATTCGAATCATTTGATGTAAACAATATAGTATATTAAGACGAAGATATTTCATGATCTATGTTGAATAATATAATCCCTCAACATTACTCTAAGAGTCATCTTTATATAGAAAAAATAGACGAATAATTCCCAAAGGATACTCATTAGGAAAAACAAGTATAGAATACTTCATATGAGGGAGGATATATAAATATGAAATCCACATATTTTTAGTATATAAAATTTGAATTAGTTAATGAATCTAGTTTATATGAATATGTAAAATATGTATTACCGGAGATTCAACTAGATAAAGAAGAGGCTACGATATGTATCGACATAAGGAATGATTCCTAGTATATTCTCCAATATATATTATGTTATATAATACATCACAATGGTGAGGGTTAGATAAATGTACATTGGAAAATGTGATCTGTATGTTGAATTAAATAATAGAAACTATGGAAGGAATTATATTTGGTGGTTTAGATCATATAAACCTCATCCTTTGGTTGACTTGGTGTAGTCATATGATTTTCCAATTATTTATTGACAAAATAATTCCCATCATTATAGGGATAAAACCAAGATTAATATAATTTCTAATTAATTTTCTATTTTTAATTTAATAAATATTTTATAATGATTAATTAAATTTTCTATTTACTTATTTATATGGGGATAATATCCTTAGAGAATAGCTCACAATTTCATCATGTTCTTCTAGGGGTAAGTTTAACTCAAACATGCTAGACAGAAAAGCAGGTCATACCTACACCTTACACTATTTATTCCCAAAAGATACCATGAATGATTGATGTAAAATATGTTTAGAATGTTGAAAATATATGATTAAGGGTATTGGAGACAATATTAATAGTTTTGAAATTCATTTTTGGAATTTCAATTTAATATTTAAATAATAAAAAAATGGACAAGTTTTTGAATGTTGTGGATTATTGTTTTATATAATTTGTTCATTTATCATAATTAAAAAATTATAGATTATATTTCATTCTAGAATTAATACATTCATTGGAACTATAATATTAATAATTATATTAATTTTGAGCAAATATTTCATTAAATTCATAATAATGTGTCCTTAGAACTATGTATGGTAGTGTGAGTGAAAATATTATTTTGGAATTTGAAAAATAACATGTAGTAACTATATATTTTTATCATTTTATGAGGTAAATTAACCTCAATGAAAAATAAAACATTTGGTTACTTTAAAAAATAAAATTTTGTAATCCCACTAAAACTGGTGTGAATGATGAAATTGGGATCCCAAAGAGAATATCTATGACATTACATACTGTATGTAGTACATAAATCCCTTTAAATGTATTCAATAAGATTCTTTCTATATTTATATAAATATACAGGGTAGTGAAAAATTAAAAAATTGAATATATTCCAAAGAAGTAAAAAATAATTCACTCGTGTGGGGGAATATTGAACCCTGATGAATATGAGAGAAATTGAATTATAACAAGATCATCGGAGATATTTACATAAAAAAGAAAATTGAAATTTGTTGTATGTAAACAATGATAATGGGATAAATGAATGTTTTTCTTTTTAAAACATAAATTATTCTTAAATATAATTTTATCAACTTCTAGACAATCAATTATGATTTGTTTAAATTTTTTAGTGAATTAAATGATATAAGATGCTTGATAATTCAGAAAATAGAGGGACATATGAATATCATCATATATAGATTGAGTATTTTAGTCTAGGATAGATGAATAATTATTCAATTTAATAAATAAAATTAAATTATCAAATTATTAATGGGTGTAGTACTTCATGTGTGGTGGTGTGATGCGCATTAAAAATTTGAAAATAATTTTTCTATTAATCATTGAAAAATCCTTGTAATTTAATTAAAATGAAGGTTATATTTCTAACTTTTGGGAATTTTTCTAACTATGAACATAATTTATAATTCTCTTATCATATGGTTATTAATGATTTATTCATTTTTGGAATTATAATTTAATTCCTTTTTGTGTTTTATTTATCTATATACTTAATTATAAAAAATGTTTTTTCTTAAATAATTGTGCATATGTGTAGTGGAAGGAACAATCTTGAAAAGGAGTGGATCAACCAAAAGTTCCCTATAAAATTGTTGAGAACATAATGTTTATTTATGTGAAAAAATGACCATGTCAAATGGGTTTATTTCATGTCTGTTGAACCTTACTATTCGAAGCTGAACTCCTCATTTGGATGATGAAATTTTTTTTAAGAGGAACGTTATGTCAGGGAACCTAATTTTTGAAAAAATCCCCATGTATAAGTGAAAAAATATATTTGGTAACCTATAATTTGAAATAATACCATTACATTTATGAATACCACATTATTGAATATGATACCAACTTTTATAAGATGATCCTCATAATGCATGATATAGATGATGTTGTCATCATGCACCCGACATTACATGATTGGTGAGCATTGGCTCATACATGAGATATTTATACCTATTATTTCACTCAAAATTGATGTGGGATAATTTAAAGTGCTTGAAGATGATGAATATTTATAATTAGAGGTCCTTATAATCAAGTCTCTAAAGAACTACATTTGAATAAAGAATATCTTAAGAGTAACTGAGGAATCATGAACTGTGAAAAAATAATAAAAAACCAATAAATATAAAATAATGTTTTTATTAATGATAATGATTCCATTCATTCCAAAAAATGTAGAAGATCCCTTTTATCTTATATAAAGTTGAGGCTAAAACATCATCCCCCGGATCATGACACACTAGGTCATGATAAAATAATCTTGATCTAATCCATTATATGGAAAAGATAACAATTGAAATTTACCTATTCTAATAATATATAATAGACAAATATGGGGAAAAGGTAATAAACCGATATTTCATGGTTCCTATACTATTTCAAATGTTTACATCTAGTTCATTAACTAATCATAGGTCAATGTAGGTGAATATTAAATTAGTTAGGATATATCAAGGAAGTCCCCAATAAAGATTCTATATAGAAATCATTCAGTTGAAGGAGTACAATGCTGGATTATCGGAGGATAATTCTTATTGAATAATATTCAATAAATAGTTTATATATATCCCAACCGCGGTTATTTCCACGTGGTAATAATCCATCACATGGAGTGTGGAGTTTAATCATGGGTAAATGATACTTCTAACAAAATTGATCTCAACCACTGAGTTCGAAAAATAACACTCATCTAGCTGAAAAATTAACTCACTACTCATTTAAATGAATGTTTAGGGTCTAATTCTTGTATTTCCTTAATAATTTTTTTTATAAATATCATATTATCCATATAGTTATCATTTGACATATACTAAATATAACTACTTTCTTAATTTTATCATTTTAATTTCAATTATATTCTATTATATAGTTCTTTTTTATTTTTATTTCTATCCCCTATTTTTCTTGCTTATCAACCACTATAATATATTGTGACCCAATAAGATTAAATTGATGACGGTATTCAAACCCAAGGATCACCCATCAAATAAAAATTACTAATGGTGAGTCTACAAACACAAACTTATTTTTTTTTAATTTATCATAGGGTTCTTTGGATAGTGACAGGCTATAGAGATGATTGTACATAATGTCTCCCACAAATCGATTTACCTTTTTACTATTGAAAAATCATTAAAAAGCCCATATTCAATAAATGTACTATAATGGAATCAGTGATGTGAATGGAAGATAAGATCATTATTATAACCCATTTGATAAGGTATTATGTTAATCACATAAGTTCTTCTCTGTGCGTGTGATTTTCCATGAAAAAATTAGTATTAATGTTTTTCATATCTTATCATCACTAATATAAAATAAAATCAATGGATCATGTGTGTGAGAAAATAAATGATGGAAAATTTGAATCCAGAGGTGTCTCTATTTTAATATTCATCATGTTCAAATTTTTCATTTTTACATTCCATATTTCATTCATCAAATTGTCAAACACATTTTAATTATTGAGTTAAAAATTAATAGAACAAAATTATAAAAACATAAGATATGGGATAATGGAACTTCATAAACTCAAATCCCAAAGAGATATAGTTTTTATTCACTAAGATTTCATTGTAATAAAATTAAATACTTTTTGGCCATGTTCTGGGATAACCACACAGTAAATCTTCATTCAACAATAATGTTAGGTGATACCAGTGATGGATGATAACATAGTTGTTGGGGGTCTTGTGTGGAAATTTAAGGGAATGTGGATGAGTTCCAAAGTGTTCAGAGTACCGTAACACCGTGGTTATATGATATAAGGTATACAGTTAATTCCCCTCGATCTGATGAGTTGTTGGTGCCATGAGAAATGATATACAGTTGTTATATCATTGGTGGGTATCAAAGGGATGGACAAAAACGATGTCTTCACATTTGGAGAGAGTGATAAATCATTTGGGAATTTGTATTTGGGAACATATGAGGATATTCTTAAAATAAATAGCTTATTATAGATGGATTCATTATTTGGTCAGTGATCCTTTGTGAGGTTAGGGGACTCGTAAACCTGGGAAGATGATCATTTGTTCTATTAATTCTTCATAAGAATATTTGTATTCCTTTTTCACTTTTTCATGAGAGACTATGGGTGTGATCCTACTATGTACTCATATTATTATCACACCTTATGTATATTTATTATTTTTAGGATTCCAGGTGGACATTGGTAATTGGTTTTCAATGTTCTACCTTAGAGTTTGGGATTTTTATGGATTTTATGATACAATTTTATTTTAGTTTTATTTAATGTTAAAATACGATAATATTTGTTTTATATTAATTAAAAGTGATTATAAATTGCATATGTTATTGTTTAATTTATATTAGTACTTTTGGTTTTGGGTGGTTCATCATCTTATCATCTAATCCTTTATATAAAATTGAGTTGAATTTGTCATATTCAACTGTTTTATACTCTCACCACAAGTCTCCCACTCATTCCCTACTAGAAGAAGTACTTATGGTCACTAATTTTTCTCCACCATTAACCTAGTAGGGGTACTAGTTCTATGGGATCATGATTGTAAACCCCTGAAATTTTATGAGAATTGTTATTTTTAATTACATTGATATATTTTGATTTATGATTCAACAAGATTAACTTGCGCTATACGCAACACTGTATTAGTTTTTAGTATACGCAACACTATTCTTGGCTTGTGATGCACACAAGTTCATGTTATTTAGAATAAAATTCATTTCACACAACACCAATTATAGATTTTGATCAATGTATAATTGAACTATATTTTGATTATGTTATATGAAATACCAAAGGAATATTTCCCTACACATAGCCCTGACATGGCTTGCATTACACGCAAGAGAGACCTTCCTCAATAGCATGTGTTGTACGCAATACTGAGTCTCAATAAAAATTGATATATTCATATAATATTATTATGAACTAGCCATTATGAATAGTGTTAACTGAATTTGGAATTTTATAACATTATAATTCAACTTACAAATGTTCTATAATGAGAAATGAACACAAAATCAATTTTTTGGATAAAAGATGTATTTAAAAAAAATGTAGTTTTTCTGAACATTTGATGGTGAACCCATTTTAAATATAATTATTCAAAAGTTTCTATGTTAAATTAAACAAAATAATCTTTTTTTAATCAGGATATAAAAATTTACATTGGATAAGGTTTTGATATTTTTCTGACAATGTTCTTATTTTGATGAATACTAAAAGCATGGTGAATTTAACTTAAAAACAACTTTTTTTCATTGAGGTAATTATTGAGCATAAATTATAATAGTAAATTTATTTAGATTTTAAATATAATATATTTTCACAATTTAATATAATTTATGCCATTATAATTAATTTTACATTGAATTTGTAGGTCAAATCAATTCAATATTTTGCAATGTTTACAACCAAAACCCATTTTTTCAACAACAATATTAACTCTAAATTATATCAATATGCTACTTCTTATTTTTGGGCATTATGAATAGTAACTACGGTAAATTTTATTTACCACAGGTAAAGTTAAATTATGTAATTAAGGGTAAAAATAATATTATAAAATTTGAAAAACATTTGTGTTAATATAATTATATGAATAAATTTTATCCTAAAATATACTTTGTTCAAAATTGTATCTATTAGAACCCACATGTGTGTGATTAAGACCTATAAATATTTTTCTTTAAATGAAAGTGAAATATGTCCCACTAAAAGTTTAATAACTGAATTGTTTTTAATATAAGGTTATACAGAATATAAATTAGGTTATAGATGCTCATTTGAAAGATAAAATGTTGTTGTCTATCGTGGTAATATATTTGTAACTTTTAATAAATATATAATTACTTTAATAGCTTATACACTAATGATGCATAAATGATTTATTTAGTTAAAAATCAATAATACTGTATTTTGTTAAAATATTAATAAACATAAAAGGACCAATAACCTGAACTAAACATATTTTACGTGTACATATAAACAATAAGAATCCAAAGGTCGAATTATTTACCATTTGGAGCCTTATAAAAGCGACTATGTCACTTATATTATTTTATTTTAAATGATGTTAAAGTGGTCTCCATCAGAATTTAACAAACATAAAATTATTAAAGTGGGGATTTTTAGAAGATAAATTTTACTAAAAGTATTCCTATGAAATATATTAGATTAATATTCGTCATAGTTATTTTATTTTTTATTTTTTATCCAACAAAGAATTATATTATATAATTATACAAAAATGTTACTGTAATTATTTGGTTAATATAAAAATATCAAATAAATGGTTTAACAAATAGTAAAATAAATATTATATGAACTAATTTATATGCTCCATGAATTTTCTAAAATAATACGACATGTTAGAAACCTATTAAATATTTTTGTTCGAATATATTATCTGTGTGTATTTAAAGTAAAATCAAATAAATGAAAAGTGAAAAAATTTACTCTATTGGTATTTTATAAAAATATAATGTTATTAAATTATATAAAAATCAAAAAAATATTTAAAAATTAAAAATTGAAAATTATATGGTCGAAGAGGTTTTAATGTATCGAACTATGGAAAATCGACAACATATAAGTTTGTATTTATAACAATTTAAAATTTAGAATTTTTTTACCAAACATTAAATTAAATATATTAAATAAGGATAAATCAAAATGACAAGGTTTAAAATAAACATAAAACAAGTCTAAATGTAATTGGTTGATGAGATTACAACCCTTTAACATATCATATTCTATTTGATTCATTCTTTTAGGTTTTCATGTGGGGCCTGAATTTGTTATAAATTAATATTTTTAGGATACAAAATGAACCCCTGTCCTCCATTATAAAATGAAACCTCCTTCCTCTCCACTTCACATAATTTATGAGCATTCAAATTAGACCAAACCCCAGAAATTTCACTTCTCCACATCCATATAATCCTTTTATAGGTCTTTGTCTTCCTCAAAGTCCACCTTTAGCTCCTTAAGTGGAGGTAATGTGGAGGCACCTCGAAGAATATGTAATATAATTTACAGATTCATTCAATATTAATTCTTCTACTACTTCCTCTATATGTTTTGTTTTATTATTAAGTAATAACTACCATATCACATGTATACTGATTTGTAATTATGAATATGAATCAACCATATTTTATCTTCTATCCATTCTATGAAAAAATGAAATCAACACCCATGCGTACGTACCGCTTACCAACTCCACGCTGTGGTGTAATCTTTTTTTTCACCACTAATATACTTGGATGGGTACAATTATTGAAGAAATAAAAATATATGATTACAGTAATTTAATATTTATTACGAAATTTCATTCACCATACACATCAATAAAATTTCACAATCATGGGAATGATATCATCGTTCGTGCGTACATACGACCTACTGTCTCCATGATGTGATGTGACTAGTTAAAAATGATCTTCATTAAATAATGATTATATAAATTAATTTAATGAATAAATTTGATATATATTAAACTAATACCATTATTTAAATGGTTTATATATAACCTAAAAAGTGGAATAAATATTTATTCGACAATACATGCATAAAAACATTAAGAAATTAACACCCAAAATAACAAGTAACAATGACATATTACTAATAAAAAGATAAAAATATGACCATATATGATATCATAACAATGAATATGATTCTGGAATAATTCAATGACATTATTTAAATCATTATACATGAGGTTTGGATGCGTACAAAGCATATCCGACCTACGGTAATGGATTATTTCATCTCACTTTTATTTCTTTGAGACATATGCCTTAATCACCAACAATTTCTTTAGTATGGTGTTTAAGCTTCCCATGAATGTTTTATTATTTTTATTATGAAAGATATGATATTAACATATGCATGCAATTTTCTTTATTTTATGACACATATGATTCCACTGATTATAAATGGTATGTGATAATTATTCCAATATCATTTTTATCCGAGATTGTTTATTCGTAAGAATTTACTAGGGTTATGTTTATCATCCATATCCATGTTTTCTAAAAATGTTTTCATAAAATGCTTACTTTTATTCCATGTATATTTACTTTTTCCACATGGTATTGGAGGAATCATTCTTTTATTTACCATATGAGGTACTTTTTGACTTTTCCAGAAAAAGTACCAAAAGAATGTTATTTTATCTTATACGAAATTAATAGATTTTACGTGTTCAGAACAGCATATTTCGATGAAGCTTCCTCTAAAATATTTCATTATTATTTTCAACAAAAATAATTTAGTTTATAATTGCATGAAATTTTTAGAAAAGAAAATTTTTTTTAAGAAGAAAGGATATCTTCCACGAGTTTTCATTTCAATTGATTTATCAATAATATTTTCCATATAAGATTACATTATTTAATATGGTCATGATTCAGATATAATGTCCATATTATTTAGATGGATTGATTTTTTTATGATGAAATGATATCTATTTTTTATTTGGATTATGTTATTATGGGATGATGTTTATGAAACCCATTTTTTCAATTGGGTTATGATTAATGATTTATGATTATGTTATGGAACACATAAGAATGATTTCATTATGAGATGGGTGGGAACTATATCTACCTATAATGCATTCGGTAAAATATTTATATCCCATGAGATAGACTTGGCTGGACTGACATGTAAATATGGTTCAGTAATACAGGGCTGGAACGACAAGAATACCAAGTTCAGTAATGGACTTTGTCCACTATAATGGCATTGGCAGCAATGCCTTGACTACAATGGAAATCATACCATGTGCTTAATGGGTTTCCATAGTTACATGTTTTATTCCCATGATAATTTATCATGACTAATGTTCTTCTACGGTCTAGGCCTTATGTACTTCCATGCTTTATGTCATTGCTCATGATTTTGATGTTTAGATTTTATGCTCATGTTTTTATATTCAAATGTTTATGGATTGTTTTATGTTCTCTTTGTTTACCCTTACTGGGCATTTGAGATCACCCTTTTTATGTTTTCTTTTCCCAAGGATATAAATAATGGTTTTAGGTAAGAAAAAAATGGGAAGAACTTTATAGGATATGTTGAAGAACATTCACCATGTTTAGAAGATTATGTTCCAAGTTTCCAAATACCCTAAAAAAATACGGTCTTTGGGCGTCTATTTTTTTATGTATTACGTTTTACAAAAAAAGCAATGTAATGTACATGTACGTCCAGCTTGGGTCATTATAGTTTTAATGAGAACCAGGTATTATTAACTATTGGAAACTATGATACAAAAACTTTAGTGAGATCCCAAGATATATTTCTAAGGATTTTCTATGGATGTCCCTAAGGTTATTTATAAGTATAATTTATAGTGCCAGAATTACAGAAACGATCATAGAATTAAACCTAATAGGATAGATAGTTATGGTACTCCTCCTTTATTATGTTGTTTTCCTCACATGATTTTTTCCTCTCACACTATTTGATTTGGGATTTACACGATTGCTGGAACATGAAGGAATCATTTGGATCAATGTAATGGACAATGAAATGATTTTCCTCCTAAACAAACCAATGCTATGGGAGATGGAGTGAAAAATTTTCTTGTTAAACTTACACAAGCTATGAATCATTTTGGACATAAAATGAGTAGAGGAGGGAACAATATTCAATTGACACCTTCATGAAGAAACGTCCAAAATCATTTAATGGGTCTTCAAATACACTTATTATTGGTCAATGGATCAGTACCATTAAAAATATGTTTTCTACACTTCGATGTTCAGAACATGAAAATGTCATTTTGGATGTTTACCATTTAGAAGGTGAATTAGACCAGTGGTGGATTCTAATTAAGAATACAATATCCCAAGATGAAATTGAATCCATGGAATGGGATGAGTTTAAGAACGTGTTTCTAAATAAGTACTTCCCTCATATTCACCGAACAATGATGGAAAATGAGTCTTTTGAGCAAAAGAAAAAGGATGATGAATCTGTTGGTATATACAAATAGAATTTTTCAAGGCTTTCATGGAATGAATCTGGCATTATCAACTAACATGAAAGTAAAGTTGATCGATTCTGGCTTAAAACCATGTTTTCTTAAGGGTATTAGCTATAAGAGACATCACTATCTATGATGAAATTATGCATTGTGATGTCAAGGTAGAAATGAATGTTGGTGTTACATATCCATCTCATGGTTCTAACAATAAATGAAATATGGAGTTGAAGGAAAAAATCTCAGAACAATTGTGAGGAAAAGTTGAATGTTTTTTTATGCTCAAATTGTGAAGTGAAGCATGGTAGAGATTGTATAAAAGGTACAAGAAACTTTTTCAAGTGTGGAAAAGAAGTTCATCGAGTAGCTGAGTGTAGAATTAATGGAAAAAAGGTTGCTAAAGATGTGAATAGAAAAAAGACTATAGATAACGCTCCACCAACACTTCAATTCTTCAAGTTCAAGAAAATGGGTCATTATGCTAATCAGTGCCCTAATCCATGGGTTAATGATGATCGACGCGAGCATCCTCTTAAGTAAATGGACAAAGGGAAGTCACAAGCTATCGCTATTTGTGATGTTGAGTATGGAAATGATGTTTTGGAATAATTAAGTGTTTATGTAATGCGATTTTAAAATAGTATCATGTAATCTCATTTATAGTATTATGGAATAATGAAATATCTATGTATTTGTTAATTATATTCTTCAAAAATCTTGTTCTAGTAACCATGACAAGTGATTGAATTTTTTTTTAAAGAAGATGATATGCCTATAATGAAGGGGTATGGAGAAAATAATATGTTTGATAGTATTAAAGATCTCATGACTAATAAAAGGAAAAAGTGACATCATGGATAGAGTATATAGAAACATTGGGATTTTGATATGTGGAAAGAGATATCTTTTGACAGAATTCATATTATCATTACGGTTTTACGGTAACTCATGTTTTAGAAGAATACCTGATTATGGTATTCACATGTTTGGAATGTGACCAACAAGATATGTCGTATGATATATGGGGGATAAATGTTGGTATTCACATGCTCAGTAGATGAAATATCTAGTAATCATTTACATTTTACTGTGAGTGTGTATATATATATTTTGGATGAGCCTAAATATTGGAATGGATTATGTTGGACCTCAGATATTATTATTTATGGCTAGAACCTTTTTTTCGATTTTATTTATGGAATGTTATATGGGTGATGTTTTAGAAAAAGAAAAGACTACAGGACGGACGGCAACCCATCACTTCAGATAAGGTTGTAGGAATCAAAGCCACAACCAAAGTGTGACATGCCTTAATCACCTACCACTAGCCTACCTAAAGTCCTCGGATTGTATAAAGTAGTTTTATTTTATTAACAGTTATGATAGAGGAAGTATAATTCCATTTATGGAACCATATATGATTTATCTCACCATATATGGCCTTATGTATATTTAATAACATTTACTAACCTTATGTTTGAGATAGATTGAATGACCTATCATTATATCGCATGATCTGTAAATACATAAAGGAGAAAAAATCAACTTCATTTGATTAAATAAGAGATGAAATGGAAATTTTTCATGGAATGACCAATGATGAAATTACACTGAAATCAAGTAAGTATTTCTCCATGAGTAAAAATTCATCAATGTTAGGGAAATGATCTTGAAAACAAAAACTATTGTCCTAGTACTCTCATATTCAATGAATCAGATAGTACCTTATATCATCAAAAATTTATGGCTTTGTGATTGTTGGCTTTTTCATATCCATGTTCTCAACCACTCATCATCAGAACGTGATGGTTATATTTCACGTCCATATCCATGTTTTCACATATGTTATCCTATGTGGAAACCTAGAGATGGATTACTTTGGGTATTAGTTTTGTTTTTTTCGCTTCCTTTTAAAATAATGATTTATTATTATTTTTTACTATGTGGGATTCTATGTAAGAAACTTTCAAGTAGAAACTCATTTATAACCCCGACGAATTTTGAGGGAGAAATTCATTTTAAGGGTTGTAGAATTAAAATATTGAGATTTTAGGAGAATTATTATTTTTAATTTCTTTTATGTGATTTTTGTACACTTCACCAATATTATCTTTCTCTCTATGCAACACTATATTAGCTTGTAGTATACGCAACACTATTCTTGGCTTGTGATGCACACAATTTCAAGTTCATTGGAATAAAATTTATTTTACACAACACCTTGTATAGATATTGATCAATGTATAACTAAAAAATATTTTGAGTATGTTATACACAACACCAAAGGTTTATTTTCTTACATGCAACCCTAACTTGTCTTGTATTACATGGAAGAGCGTCCTTCCTCAATAGCGTGTGTTGTATGCATTACCGAGTTTCACTAAAGAATGATATATTGTTATAATATTTTTATAAACTAGCCATAATGAATAGTATTAACTGAAATTTGAATTTTTTAACATTATAATTAATCATACACATATTCTAGAATGAGATATGATAACAAAATCAATTTTTCTGATAAAAGAGGTATTTTTCAAAAAAATGATGTTTTGCAGCCATTTGATGGTCCACCCATTTTAAATCTATATTTTCACAAGTTTATAAGCTCAATTTTACAAAATAATATTCTTATATTTAATCAAGATATAAAATTTTACATTGTATAATTTTTTGATATTTTTCTGAAAACGTTCTTATTTTTATGAATAGTAAAAACACGCTGAATTTTACTTACAAAAACTTTTTTTCATCAAGAAAATTTATTGTGTAAAATTGTAATTGTAAATTGTTTTAAAGTATTAATTGAATATATTTTTACAATTTAATATAATTTATTTTATTACCATTAATTATATATTTAATTCGTAGGTAAAATAAATCTAATATTTTGCAAATTTTTAAACACAAACCTGTTTTTTTTCAAAAATGGGATTGATTTTAAATTAATTACTGGATCGTCTGTGTTTTGAATTTGGAAACATTTATTCAATATTTTAAATCAGTCTTTCCAAATTATGTTAATATGACACTTTTTATTTTTGGTAATTATGAATAGTTACTAAAGAAAATTTTATTTAACACAGTTAAAGATAATTAGTTAATTAACTGTAAAAATAATTTTATATAACTACTTAACACTTGACTTAATATAATTTTATGATTATAATTCATCCTAAATTTTAATTGGGTCTAAATGGAATCAATAAGAACCCACTTGTATGTTATTCAGACCTTTAATTTGTTTTATATAAATGAAAGTGTAATATGTCTCTATCAAACAATAATAATTAAATTATATTTAATATAAGGTTACCAAGAATACAAATTCGGTTATAATTACTCATATGAAAGAAAAAATTCGTTTCTTTTCCATGGTAATTTATTTGAAATTTTTAATAAATATATAATTACATTAATAGCTTATACATTAATCATGCATAAATTATTTATTAGTTAAAAATGAATAATATAGTTTTTATTAAACTAATAATACCCATAAAAGGCCCAAAAACCAGATCAAAACTTATTGGTCATGTACCTATTAATCATAATCACCCAAAGGTCAAATGTTTGACCATTTGGAGCCTTATAAAATAGATTATGACACTTGTATTATTTTATTTTAAATGATGTCAATATTGTCAACTTCATAATTTAAAAAACATGACATTTTAATGGTTTGGTGTTTTATAATAAAAATTCTACTAATATTATTATTAAGAAATCTATTATATTTTTATTCATATTACTGTTTTATTTTTAATTTCTATAGAAAAAATAAGTATAAATAATAATTATAAAAAAATGTTTTAGTAATTATTTTATTTAGTGAAATATCAAATAAATGGTTTTCAAATAATAAAATAAATATTATAGGAACAAATTAATATGATCCACAAATTTTCATGAAGAATATGAATTGTTATAATCCTATTAAATATTTTGTATCAAATATATTCTCTGTGTGTATTTTAGTTAAATTCAAATAAATGAAAAGTGTCAAAATGTACACTATTGGTATTTTATAAAAGTAATATATTATTAAATTATTTAAAATCTCAAAAATATATAAAAATTTACAAATTGAAAATTATACAGTCTAAAAGATTATAAAGTATCCAATTATTGAAAATTTACAACATATAAGTATTTATTTATAACAATTTAAAATTTATAATGTTATTACAACAAATAAAATAAAATAGATTAAATATGGATAAATCAAAATGATAATGTTTATGATAAACTCAGCACAAGAATAAATGTTATTGGTTGATGATATTACAACCCTATATCATCTCATATTCGAATTGAGTCATTTTTTGAGGTTTTTAGGTGGGGTTTTAATTTATTATAAATTAATATTTTTTAGGTTTCCAAAGGTGACCCTCTCCTCCTTTATAAAAAGTCACCTCCTCCCTCACCACTTCACTCCATTTTGGAGCATTAAAATTATCCCGAAGCCCTACCCATTTCACTTATAAACTTCCATCGAAACTTACTAGATGTCATGGTCTTCTTCAATGACAATATTTAGTGCCCTTCGAGGAGGTTAAGAGGAGGCGTGTCAAATAAGAGGTAATATCCTTTACCGATTTTTTCAATCATTTTTCTCCTACTTCCTCTATATGAGTTGTTTTATTATTAAGTAAAAAAATAGAATCACTTTTATACTGATATATTATTATGAATTTGAAACAACCATATAATATCTTCTGTCAGTCCTATGAAAAAATGTAATCAACACATGTGTGTACGTACAACTTACTGTCTACACACCGTGGTGTAATTGTTTATTTCATCACTAAATTAATTGGATGGGTATAAGGATAGAAAAAATAAATTTATATTATTATTTTATAGTGATATTGATCCAAAATATTATGCACCATACACTTCAGTACAATTCCACAATCATGGGAATGATATCATCCCTCGTACGTACGTACGACCTACCATTTCCACAATGTGACGTGACTCGTTCTACATGATCTTCATTGAATAATGATTATATAAATGAATTTATGGAATAAATATGATATATATTAAAATAATACCATTTTTTAAATGATGTATTTATAACCTAAAAATAGGAATAAGAATTTATTCGACAAAATATGCTTAAGAACATAAAGAAATGAACACTCTAATAACAAGTATAAATGAAATATTACTAATAAGAAGATAAGAATATGACCATATATTATTTTATAACAATGAATATGAATTGGGTATAAGTCAATGACGTTATTTAAATAATTATACAAGAGTTTTAGATACATACAATGAATATCAGACCTAATGTATGGACTATTTCGTCTCACATTTATTTCTGTGACACATAATCCTTAATCACCAACTATTTATTTTGTATAGTTTCTAAGCTTCATATAAATGTTTTATGTTTTTTATTATGAAGGATATGATATTTAAATATGAAGGTAATTTTCTTTATTTTATCAGATGTATGATTCCAGTGATTATAAATTGTGAGAGATAATTATTCCAATATTGTTCATATCCGAGATAGTATATTCGTAAGTATTTACTGGGGTTATGTTTATCATCCATGTCCATGTTTTATAAAATTGTTTTCAAAAAATGTTTACTTTTCATCAATGTTTTTTTAAAGTCATTTTTACCCTTTGTTTACTTTTACCACTTGGTTTGGAAGGAATCATTCTTTTGATTACCATACGAGGTACTTCTTGACTTTTCCAGAAAAAGTACGAGAAGAATGTTTTTTTATCATATACTGCATGAATGGATTTTACAGGTTCATAACACCGTATTTCCATGAATCTTCTTTTACAATATTTTATGATTATTTTCAACAAGTATCATTTTTTTATAATTGCACGACATTTTGAGAAATGAATATTATTTTGAAGAAGAAAATATATTTTCCTCATGAATTCATTTCAAGTGTTTTATCAAGATTATTTTCTATCTAAGAATGCATTCTTTAATGTGGTCATTTTTCAAGTATAATGTCCATATTATTTACACGGTTTTATTTTTTTATGATGAAATGCTATACATTTTTTTATATGGATTATGTTATGATGCGATGATTTTTATGAAACCCATTTTATTCTTTGGGTTATGATGAATGATTTATGTTCATGTTGTGGAACACGTAAGAATGATTTAATTATCAGATGGGTGGGACCTATATCTCCCTCCAATCCACTGGGTAATGCTTTATATATCATTATATATAAATTTATAGAACAATAAGTAAATCTGATTCAGTAATAGAGGGTTGGGAAGACAAGTAATATCAGTTCAGTAATGGAATTTGTCCACTATGATGGTCTTGGAAGCAATGCCTTGGATACTATGGAAGTCATAAAATGTGATTATTGGTTTTCCACAATTCAATGATTTATTCCCATTATATTTTATCATTATTAATGTTCCTTTATGATCTATGCCTTAGGTACAACCATGTTTTATGTCATTGCTCTATATTTTGATGTTTATATTTTATTCTCATGTTTTTATGTTCAAATGATTATGGATTGTTTTGTGTTCTCCATGTTTACCCTTACTGAGCATTTGAGATCGCCCTTTTTATGTCTTCTTTTTCCCAGGACATAAATAATGTTTTTAGGTATGAAAAAAAGGGACGAACATTATGGGAGATATTGAAGATCATTCACCATGATTAGAGGATTATGTTCCGAGTATCCAAAGACGCTAAACTAACACGGTATTTGGGAATAATTTTTTTCATGTATTTATTATTCACCAAAAGTAATGTAATGTACATGTATGCCAATTTTGGGAGGTTATAATGACATAAAATACCTTCTATAACCAAGTTAATAAATTTTTCATTATTTGTTTTTATCAACATTAATAATACAATTATTGACAACTTTGATACACTAGAATTATGCAAAGGGAATTTGAAAATTATTTATATCAATCTGTCACCACCCTTTTCCTCATTACAAGGTGTTCACATTAAAATATTCATGGGGTTATTAAAAATAATAAACAACACCCATAAGATCACATGAGAGTGGGTATTAAAGTATATCAGTAGATGAGTGCCAACATTGATGTCCCTCTTGATTATATGAATGATACAATAGCCATACATGTTAAAAGAACATTTGTATCATGGCTATTTAATATAAAAAATATATATGATGATAATGCAATATTTCATTCATAGATCTTTTTAAATGAAAATACTATAATAATTTCCAAAAGAACATGTAAATAATTTATGTTACTATTGAAGGAGAACGATATGGGTTAGAAAATGTAAAACAATTTAGATATTCAACTAATAAATCAAAAGGATATTGTAAGAGTACCACTACCCACCAATTCCACTACAAAATTTATTAACATTATATATTATATAATATATTCAATTTAATGATAAAAATATTAAATAAATTTAATTTGATGGAAAAAATGTCCAGTGTGTTCATTATAGAAAACATTGGTCTTGAGATTATTAGTGAAATTATCACGTATTATACTCATGGAATATAATTTGTTAATGCGGAAAAAAGGTACATTTAATAATATATTTTTTAATAATTGAACTATTATGTTAATTTTATTTAATTAATATTTATATTTTATACTGTGGTATACATCACAAATATAAAATATAAAACAGATTTCAAGAAAAATTTAGACTCCCTAATCCTACTATGAATTCTATAGAAAATACTTCTTTACATAAAAAAGAAATTAAAAAAACTAGCAAAACTAGTCATTGTATATGAATAGAAAAAAACATGGGAATTTAATGATGCCTAAAATATGTGGGTAAAACAATATATTCTGTTTTTATAAAATATATTTGTTATTCCTTTAATTTATTATTACTTAACTGGGAGAATTGGATAGTTATTAAAATTTATTTTAGTACCATAACGGTTTATTTCTTAGATCCAAAGGATGTTATTTAAAAAAAAATTAACATATGATTTTTATTTTTATTTTTAAATGAACTATAGTAAATATGGAATATATAATCATTAAATTATACATTTTATATTAAGTTTTAATGTAAATTTTATATGATAGTGTTCTCTTTCAATATAAATAAAATCATGGTTAGAGGATGGTGGCTTAGAAAAATTATCATAAGTATTTCTAAACATAGATACTGATTAATTTATATATAAGAAGATATAAATATTAAAACACATATCAGAACATATTATTTATTATTTCCAATTTTTATTAGGTTTTACAATGAATAATTAATGACAATGATTAAGGATATTACATATTCACAATAATGAAATATGTGAGTATCAATCAAAAATCTATAATCCCCAATGTGGTATTTATAAATGTAAGCAAACAATCATTTAAAATATTTATTAATTTTTTTTCCTATATTAGTCAATTATCATTAGTATTTTTGATAGTATAAATTCAAAAAATAGTAAGTATATTTTTTTATTAATGCGTGGGTATAGTTAACAATATCAGAACATTTACCAAAATCAGGATGAGAGGATTTCTAATTTCATTTTTAATTATTGTATTATATAATAGTGATTACCTGGGAATCCAAGAAATTTATAACTAAGTTTGATCATATGTATCATTTTTCATTTTTTTTAAAATGGAATATCTTATGTAAAGTGGATAAAAATGTGAAAATATCTTCATATTTACATTAAAACGTAGGAAATTCTTCCTTTTTTGTTTATGATATATAATAATTAATCAAATAAAATATTATTTATTTGAGTCTGTGGTATAATACAAAGTAATATTTCACATTTTAAATTTTTATTTAAGTTTTTATATTTATCACCAAGAGGTAACAATAGTGTAAGATCGTTGATATTGGTGTAGAATCATTGAAAAATGATCATCAGGTAAATTTTAACAAAAATCAATAAAATCTAAATCAATTTTATTCTTGGATTACATGGTGTGTTGAGAAATATGATATAAAATTAATAATATTAATTAATAAATGATTAATCTTCAATATTTTGGTAAAAACTTGGAAAATTGGTTTGGATTGATATAAAATAATAGAACAAGGATTGTAATATTTATTGTGATTTTTATTAATCAACCCACATCATACTAATTCCTATATTTATCTATATAATCAAATGTTTATTTTTATCCTCATATTTTAATTAAAGTTTTAGTCCATAAAAATTTGGTAAAAATTAGAAAATTAGTAAATATTACCCATAAAACATGTATGGATGATCCACATATAATTTATTATCATTAGAAAATTACCATGGATAAATATAATGTCAATAATACTTAATATGATCAAAATCACATGTTAAACATTGTTTTTTATTAAAATAAAAATAACATATATAAGGTAAAAAACAAAATCGTTGACTCATATTGATATGCATATTTAAAAAAACAACCTTGAACGATATTATATATATTAAAATTAATGACACATGAATATGATAGTCAGAATCCCTAGTATAATGAAAAATATGATTTCATATTGTTTTCCTTTATTAATTTATGAAAATAAACATCTCTAGTGGTCATAATCATGAAAATAGGCATGTATTGGTGTGAAGAATTAAAAAAAATTGGAAGCATTTTTTATCAGTAGGATACAATCAAAAATAAATTTGATATATGAATTGATCAACATGAACAAATGTTTCCTTTCACCTTATAAATTTTATTGAAATATAATATCAACTAAATTGTTTTTAAAAAATAAAATAATATATTAATATAGGAAAAAACTAATAGAATGATCCTTGGGGTTTTTTGATTTATATAAATCTGTTTAGTATAAATTTGATGCTACTATTTCATGGTATTGACCAATGTATCGTTTTATATATTTTTATTAAATTTAATTATCATCCATCTTTGGTTGACAATATGGTAAATTTCATATGATTGAAATGAAAAAATAGAAAATTTATCCTCATATCTTATTGACATATAAGAATAAACCAAGTATCAATCTTGATTTAAAGAATTCTTGATATGAACCAAAGAACAATTTTCCATTTTTATTTTTATTATAATGATTTTTCACCCATCATGTTGTGAAAACTGAGGATGTGAGTTTGAATTAGTTTAGAAATCCCATACAAGATCATGAATCCATTTTTTGTATATGGGAATCATTGTCTTATTAATCAGATAATTTGATTTCTCAGTATGATTTAATGTACAACATCTCATTTTTTTAAAAAGACAAATCACCCATACCGAGGTCAAAACCAAGAATGTGAGTTTAAATTAGACAAGAATCTTGGATAAATACCATTAAATATTTTTTTTTGAAATGTAGATATTAATATGACATTAATACAATGCATACATTACATTGTAGGATGTAACCTGTGATTTTAAATTTTTTTAGTCATATTAAATAAAGAAAAATTCATTATGTATGGGTAAAAAGTGATCAAAGAGGATAATAATAGCACCAATAATAGGATACTGATAATGAATTCATTTTAGATCTATATATATTAAAAAAACAAGATATGGTGAGATTTTATTTAAAAATTTCATTTAGGTCCATAATAAAATCCAATTATTCCATTTTATAGCCACGGTAAAACTCTAACTTTTTATGCCATAATATTTTTCTAGGGAAATGACTATAATTGATCATAATTCAATGTTTTTAATAAAATTTCCATCATATATGAAATCATATGGATAATAACTTTTAAAATACATAGTTATATCACACACATATCTTTTTATTATTATTAAAATGAAATTGGTTTAAAATTGTGATTTTCTAAAACACAATTGGATATTTCAATATGTTTCTAAATGATTAAGATAAATTTATTGTGATTATAAAACAATGGTTAATTTGTGAATTTAAGGAAATTTTATTTCAATTTATTTTGTGAGAACCTCAAAATAGTTTATAAAATTAACATCCCGAAAAGTAATTGATTTTTTCACATTACTATTTAGTTTTTTTATTCACTTTTTCTATTTTTTAATTGTACAGCTACAAAATATTGAATATGATCATCATACCATAAAAGATAGACCATGTATGAAAATTTTGTAATGAAATCAAGATATCATGCCCCTCTCACTTTCTATGAAGCTTCCACAATAAGACTTCATGGTAAACATTATGTTCATTAATTCAGAAAACATTGAACAAATTATAATTGCCTACAGTAATCATTTTTATAGGAATCTAAAATACAGTGGAGATGAATCTCTGTGTAAAAAATTAGTTTATAAATTTTTTTACCATTTTATTGAAAAGTATTAGGAAACTGGGATTTAAATTTTTTCTAAAAACTCTATTATGACCTCAAAATAATTTATATATATTATAAATAAGAAAATACTAAAATATTAATTTGATAAAATCTATAAAATTATAAAACATTATAAAGTAATAAATTATTTATCCATCTAGTATAAAATATTATTTAAAGTCAAAATTAACTTAATCAAAACATAAAAATTAAATCATTTGTAATTATAACATAAAAATTGACACATAACTAAATTTATATGAATGATAAAACATTATTTTGAAAAAGTTAAAAAATTATATATTGTTTAGAAAAATTATAAATTTTTATCATTGTAAAACATATAAATTTTATCAATAAGAAATGATAATTAGTTATCAAAAATAAATAAAAATATTATAATTTTAATTTACATATCCGAAAAAATAATTCCAAACTGAACAATAAAATATGGGAAATCTACCATTAAAAATAAAATGTATAAATTTTTCATAAAAATAAATTAATAATGTTTTCATAAATATAATTTTTTTATGTTTTCAAGTAATTGATAACATTTATATACTTTTCAAAATTCATTTATATACATAAAATTTAATTTATAATAATACTTTGAAATATAAAAACCCATGTCAATGAAGTGGTTCAGGGATTAAATTGAAAATAATAATTGAAAATTTATATTACAAAATTTCATTAAAATGCTGAAAAATACCACATAATTATATAAAAACAATGATATTAATTAATATAGTTTTTCAACGATATTTTAGTTGAAAATAATTAGAAAACATCGTCTAAAAAATTACAGTAAAATTTTTCTTTATAAAATTTTAGTATAAAAATTCACTAGATATTTGTTGATGAAATTATAAAAGATTTATTAAATGAAATTGAAATTAAAAACTACATTGAAGAGACACATTACATGTGATAACATTAAGTAAAATATATATTAAAAATGAAAATATTTACAATATAAAATTTTAGTGGGATTTTTACCTTCCTTGTGAAATTATTGTTGAGGTATCCACATGAAAATTATAGATGAAACTATAAGGACATGGCCTTAAACATTGCATATTCTTAAATTAAATGGATAATTCACATTGAGGATCTTTTCTGGTTTAGATTTTTAGATAATTAGGCATTAAAATTACATTACATCTCAAAAATTACAAAGTAGACATGTCTACATAGTTTCCAATTTTTTACAAAACATGAACTCTTGAAAAAAGAGCCATGTCTAGTTCCATGTTTTAGACAGCATGACTTTTCCTTGATCCCATATTTGACCATATTCATCTTTATGTCCTGTGAAAACATTTCAAAAATTAGGATGAGCATAAAAGACTCGGTAAGGGTTATAAAACAATGAATGAAAAAATGTGTTCATAAATACATACAAAATATGAACTATTTTACTTACCTCATGAAATAATAATATTTATTAAAGACACATAGAAATCATAAATCATAAAGGTAACTTGTGGAATATTTGTCATACTTACATTGTAACTATCACAGCTACATAGAGAGTTACTTTGGATTACCCATCCGAGTATATTTCCTAAATCTCTTAGGAGAAACATTCACGTTTACCTCCGTCACATTTCCCAATGCATTGGAGAGGTATCTCGTGCAAAGACGCCCTAGGTTTATCATGGAAGCACCTGTATATGTAAATAATGACCAAGAACCATAACATAATCATAACACATAACAAAAGAATAAAGGAAAGATAACATTTCCACATTAAAATAGGAAAATATCATTTAAATATATTGAAATAATAAATATATTCTCAAAATCATTTTCAATACCAAAATATGTAAAAAGACTATATGGTATTTATTTTTCCTTTTAAAAAACATTGTGGCTTATAAAGGAAGCCAAAGATCAAATAATACTCGTGGCGGCGGAAAGGTCGTTGTCACCGCTTAAAAAAAACATTCCATTTTTTTGTTTAGTAAAAAACTTCATGTAAAAAGATTCCCTTTGAACAAAATGAAAAGTCAAAGGTGTTTATACACCGTATAAAATAAAGTCATGTATAAAACTAAAAATGCCTCAATAAAAAGAGATTGAGACGATGTCCCTTACCTCGTGTCCGACATGACCCGTTTGTTCTTTAATGTCCTGAATAATAAACAATAGTTAATTTATACTTGTTTAAGAAGATTTTTCAAGTTTATTAAACCTTTTATATCATTTATTACCATGTTATATGCATTATGTAATCATTAACGTTCATTTTTTCGATATTTGGCACTTGAGTCAAAAAATGGACTTCTTATAATTACATGTTGTAAATGTAGACAAATATCTATTATCTCCAGAATTTTAATCATGACTTAGATATCATATATATAATATATATACAGTATATACATGTATTTATAATAGTACCTAACATTTGGAGGTAAGAAATGAAATACACCGTTCATGGTGACAGTAAGCCATACATATTAATGAATAATACTTTCATTTCTATTTCTTATTTTAAGGGAATTGAAAATTAATGGAACAAAGGTATGTTATAATTACAATATAATATCCTATATAATATCATTAACTATATCCTTTATACATCTCACATAAGGCTTTAACGAGTCACATCACATTGAGGGGGCGGTAGTCTGCACTTCCTCTAATGAGATTATCGTATTTACCCACAATGGAAGCCATGAAGGCTTGATATAATTGGGAAGTACATAATCATAAGGAAATCATAAACATAATATATATCATATATAAATACATTTCCATCATAATTTCCACCATGAGAGGCAGTAAGATGTAATTGAACAATAATCGTTTCGTGAGGCGTTAGTTTGCCATCCATAGAAACATTATGTTCTTCATCCATTATATGGATGTATGTGTAAGTATTGTTTGAATAATTCTTATAACAACATCATAGTATATTTAGGATACTTGTGTTGTTACAAAATAATGGAAATAAAATGTTTTTAGGGTTGGAGAAGCAAAGTAAAAGAAAAAGATTTAAGAGAAACTGTTATCTTTAATTTGGATAACTCACTTTGGTTTGAACCAAAGGACTTTTTAAAGTGTCTTATTCTTAAGATAAGGATTCTAGGAATAGTATAGGGATGTAGGGAGAATAATTGGGCAGAGTTTGGACGACAAAAATGTCTTGAGAGGTGTGAGAAATTTCATAGAAGTGGTCACTTTTTATAATGAAGAGGAGGGGCTCTTTAGGAAAGAGTGAAAATATTATTTTGTAATATAATTATATTCGGTTTATATTGGTCAAAAAATTATTTAGGTCAAATATAAGATCACTAATATTCGATATAAAATCATCAAATCAGAATTGGACTTGTTTTGGATAATATTGTAATCCGTATAATCTTATTTATTTAAATCATTTATTAAAGATGTAAATACTGCATCATTATTGTGTCTTCAATAAATTAATTTATTTGATATCTGAAAATTCTAAAAAAATAACATGATGTAGGAAATATTATTAGATTTCCAATTAAGATTTATATTCGAACAGATAATCTATATATCCCCTTCTAAAAATTAATTTACTAAAAGAAATTTTCTTTTGTCATTTTTGTCTTTTCTTTAAGTTAATTATTTTAAATTGTCATTATCACACCCAAGGGGCTAAAAGGGGACCCAAAATAGACCCTAAGATGATACGGATTGTAAATGACTCAACCAATAAGGTTTGGACAGTGTTAAGATAATTTTAAATTATTATAATATTCTTATAACATTGAATTTCTATATTTACCTTTAACCGCGGTAAATAAAAGTCAAAAGTTAATATTCACCAAAAAATATTTTCATATTATTGAACAAAATTTTACTTCTTAATAACAACCATGTATGCCAAATTTATCAAATTAAATTCACAGAAGTGGTAAAATTTCATTTAAATGAAAAATTCAGTTTTTTAACTATCACCAAGTGGTTTCACTATTCATCAAAAATTGATGTTTTTCATAATAATACCAAAAAATCATCCTAAGTATTATTTTATATTACAAATTCAAAATTGATTCATATTTTTGAAAATTAAAAACATAGAGGTGGAATTTATTAATTTAAAAATTAATTCCCGCTGTTAAAACAAATTGTGTGTTTTGAAGAAACAATAACTATCAAAAGATTGATACTTCTTTATGTATAATTTGAATGTGAAATTAATTCCAATGACCAACATTGGATTAAATGGAAAAGATATATTTTAATTTCACTTTAAACCCAATTAAAAATATAATCTATCCATATAAATAAATTAGATAAAAAGGCACTTTTGAATTAAAATACAATATTTTTTCCTATTCATTAAAAAATGAACATTTTAAAAAAAATTCCATAAAATCACACAATGTAAATTTTGATGTCCCCATTCTAATGAAGGATTTTATTTGGTCAAATATAATGTATTAAAGTGAACAAAACTAGATTTAAAAAGGGTTCTCCATTAAAAAGTGATTAATCGGCCTTTTAATGAAAATTATGCTTAAAATTAGATTCATTCACTTTTTAAGACTCTAACATTTATTTGAAAAATGTATATATATTTACCAAACATGTATAATAATATTGTAGAAAGTTTCATTCATTACCTCCAATAAATTTCTAGGAGTTAACTACCATTTAAATTAATATTATTATATTATTAGTGTGCAACTTAAGATTCCAAATAAACCCGCTGTTGCGTATCCGTAATGCTATCGAACATAGAAGCCCCTTTAAAGTAAAATTAATATTTAATTCAAAAATATTAATAAGTATGAAAATATCTTATTCTGCATTTACCTGGGATGTTACATCCTTCTCCCCATTTGGGAATTGCGTCCTCAAAATTTTTATTCATTTATCAAAATAAGTGGGGGTATTTATCCCTCATAGAATTTTCAGATTCCCACGTTGCATCTTCAACCATATGGTTTTTCCACAAAACCTGTACCTAATTAATTACCTTATTCCGCAACACATGCTCTCTACGCTCATGAATCTGATCCGGTAGTTCTTCATAAGATAGATTCTCTTCCAACCGAACTACCTCTGGGCTCAAAAAATGAGATAGATCTGGCATATACTTTATCAACATCAAAACATGAAAAACATTGTGTACCTTGGATAAAATTCGAGGTAAAGACACACTATAAGAAACTGATCCAAATTTCGACATAATTTCATAAGGTACAATGATACTCAGACTCAACTTTCTTTTATTACCAAAACACATCACAAATTTCCATGTAGAAACTTTGAGAAAGATATGTTCACCTACCTCAAAAGAAAGATCCTTCATACGGTTATCTGCATAACTTTTTTGCCTACTCTGAGCTGTTCTCATGTATTTCTCAATCAACTAAACTTTCTCTGCCATCTCTTATACCAATTATGGTCCCATCATCTTCCTTTAACCTATATCATCCCAAAAAGCTGGAGTTCGACAATGACTTCCATATAATGCCTCAAATGGATCCATCTTTATACTGGAATGAAAACTGTTATTATATGAAAATTCAACAAAAGAAAGGTGTTAGTCCCAACATCCCTGGTAGTCCATTGATCAAGCACGTAACTTATCCTCCATGGTCTGAATTGTTCATTATGATTTCCCAACTGATTGAGGATGAATAGCTGTACTAAAATTTAATATAGTGCCCAATGACTTCTGAAGGCCATTCCAAAAGTTAGAAGTAATCCTGAGATCACGATTAGATACAATGGAGAGGGGAGCTCCATGCAACCTGACTATCTCTTTAACATACAACTGAGAAAGTTGATCTAGATACAAAGTATCTCTAATAGGAAGGAAATGAGTAGATTTAGTCAATCGATCAACTATAACCTAGATTTCATTATTACCTCGAGATGTCTTTTGTAATCCCACAATCAAGTCCATGGATATATTTTCCCATTTCCACTCTGGCACCGGTAAATAATGAAGCAACCCTTTCAGTAACAGAAGCTCTTCTTTAACCTACTAACAAGTCAAACACTGGATAGTAAAATCCGGAATATCTCTTTTCATTCCATCCCACCAGTAATACTTCTGAAGATCAATGTACATCTTAGTACTTCCAGGATGAACCGAAAATGGTGAACTATGAGCTTCACACAACAACTCATTCTTCAAATGTGATTCATAAGGCACACATAATATCTTCCCAAATCTCAAAACACAATCATTATCAATGTTAAATTCATGAAACATACCCTTCTGAACCAACTCTACCTTTTTATGCAACTCATTGTCTTCCTTCTGCGCTTGCTTTATTCTGTCTGATAGTGATGATCTCACTGACACCTGAAACAAATAAGAAGAATTTCCTACACCAACTACTTCTATGCCATAATTCATCAAATCAAAAACCAAAGGATCTTGTTCCAAACATAGCATGGTTAATGGAGCGTTACTTTTTCGAATCAAAGCATCAATCACTTTATTTGCTTTTCCGGGATGGTAAAGGATCGTGAAATCATAATCCTTGATTAATTCAAACCATCTCCTATATATCATGTTCAATTCTTTCTGAGTGAATATATACTTAAAACTTTTGTGATCAGTATATACTTTACATTTTACTCTATACAAATGATTCCTTCAAATTTTTAAAGCATAAACAACAGTAGCCAATTCCAAATCATGTGTAGGGTAACTTACCTGATGCGGTTTCAACTGATGTGAAGCATACGCAATTACCTAATTATTCTGCATTAGGACACAACTCATTCCATTCAACGAAAAATCACTATAGATAAAAAAATCACCATTTCTAGAAGGCATTTCTAAAACTGGATCACTCACAAAACTTCATTTCAATTCCTGAAAACTATCATCACATTATTTTGTCTAGATGAACTTAACACCTTTTCGAGTTAACAGAGTCATTGGACTATATAACCATGAAAAATTTTCAAAACACCTCTGGTAATAAACATCCAAACCAAGAAAACTGTGGATCTCATTAATATTTGTGGGTCTTGGGAATTATTCACCATCTTTTGTTTTAGCAGGATCAACAGTTATGCAATTTTTTGAAACAATGTTACAAAGGAAATAAAGTTTTTGTAAACAAACTCACACTTGCTGAATTTTACATAATGTTTCTTTTATTTTAAGGTTTGGAAGAAAACTCTTAAATTAATTTCATTCTCCTATTTACTTTTAGAATAAACCAAAATATCATCAATGAACACAACCACAAACGTATCCAACAAATCCTGGAAAATTCTATTCATAAGATCCATGAATATAGCAGGTGAATTAGTTAACCACAAAGGCATAACTACAAATTCACAATTTCCATATCAAGTTCGAAATGCGGTCTTCGGAATGTCTGATTCCATTACATTCAACTGATGGTACCCCAACCTCAATTCAATCATTGAAAAATACGGATCTCCCTAGAGTTGATCAAAAAAAAATCATCGATATGAGGCAAAGGTTGCATATTCTTATCAATTATGTTATTCAATTCTATAAAATCAATGAAATGTCTCATTGAACTATATTTTTTTAACAAACAAGATAGGATAACACCATGGTGATGTACTAGGTCGAATGAAACCTTTATCTAATAACTCCTGCAATTTCTTCTTTAACTCTAAAAGTTCAATTTGAGCTATTCGATAAGGGGGGTTTTAAATTGTCTTAGCATCAGGAACTAAGTAAATGGTTTATTCAACCTCCCGATCAGGTATAATACCAGGCAACTCATCAGGAAAAACATCAAGGTAATAATTTACAACTTGAACATCATTAATCTGAATAGTTCCTTTGTTTTCAACAATACGTGCAAGGTAACATTCATTTTCATCTTTTACTAGTTTCTCAGCTTCCTGATATGTTATCAATAGCAAGGGTTAAATTTTGTATACTAACTAAATATAATTCTGAAAAGAAACCTCTTTAGCTCTGCATTCAATCTTAGCATGATAAACAGAAATCCAATCCATGCGCAATATAACATCATACTATACTAGAGGCAAAATAATAAGGTTTGCAGGTAGATGCTTTCCACACAAAAGGACAAGAATTTTCTTATGTTTTCATTTTGCCTCATCATTTCCTCCAGGTGTTTTTACCATAAGTTCAGTATTGATATCATGAGATGGAATTCACAATTTACTAGAAAAATTTTCAGAAATAAATGAATTTTTAGACCCTGAATCAAACAACACATTGGTATAATCTGAAGAAACAATCAATGTACCTGATACTACATCATTTGATGTCCCAACATCTGCTGAAGTAATTGCAAAGGATTTCGCCACCCCTTTTTGCTTGTAGTCTGAATGCTTCCCATCCATCGAGCTCTTTGTAAGACACTCATTTGTATAATGACCCATTTTATTGCACTTAATACATTATAATGACTGTAAATTAGATTTTGTCTTACCATTACCCTATTCTTTTTCAGTGCAATTACGTGCCTTATATCCTATTTTACCACATCGGTAGAACTTACCAGAATTTAAAAGACATTCACAAGCATGCTTTTTCCATCAATTTTCACAAACTGTAAACCTAATTTTCTTTCTATCAATCTTTTTTGAAGAGTTCTTCCCTTTTTTCCTTCCACCTCAACCTCTAATTTTTTTTTGTTTGTCAAAGAATACCTGATCAACGACAAACTCCATTTCCACCTTCTTCGCACAACAAAAAAGCTTTTAATAACTTTTAAACTCAAGAGAAGATAAATACCATAGATACTTTTGCTTTAATCTTGAGTAAAAATTGTTGATTTTACTATCATGATCTCGTATGAAATTTTGAGCCAACCTTTCCAGTCTAGTGAATTTTTCTTCAAAAGCAGCCACTGAGTCATCCTCCTGCCTCAATTCCAGGAATTTTTTTTCCATCCTAAGACGAACCACCTTAGAAAAATATTTCTCAAGAAACATACCTTGGAATTCATACCAATCAAGAGCATAAATATCCTCACTATCCATGATATTTTTCATCATCGACGACCACTGATCAGCCTCACCTTCAAAACGGTAAATAGCTAGACTAACCTTTTGATGTTCAAAACAACCCATGACATTAGAAATCTTTTCAAGTGCTTTAATCCACCCTTCAGCTATCACCAGATCAGATGATCCACTAAATGATGGGGGATGTTGCCTCATTAATTGCTCCACTACAGACATATTCCTCTGTGGTTGATCTGGCTGATCTCGTACATGGATACAACCACCATTTGTATCCTGATTCAACTGTGCCATAACTGCAACAAACTGTTCAGTTCAGATTCTGACCATCCGAAGTTGCTGATTTGGAAGGTTTTCTTCCTCTTGATTTCTTCCCAACATAGATTCCATGTTCGCTCTACAGAAAACCATTCTAATCAAAGAAATATCTTAGGCGAAGAAACATGGTAATTTGTAAATGCTATTTGATATCAATATTAACATAAATTACTTTATGGATATTAATTTAACAATATCATATCTCCTAAAGTTATCTAAACCGACCTCTGATACCAACTATAAGGACCCATCCTTAAACATTACATATTCTTGAATTAAATGGATAATTCACATTGAGGATCTTTTATGGTTTAGAGTTTTATGGAATTAGGCATAACAATTACATTACATCTCTAAAAATACAAAGTAGAACTTTCTACACAGTTTCCATTTTTTTACAAAACACCAACTCTTGAAAAAAAAGAGTCATGTCTAGTTCCATGTTTTAGACAACATGAATTTTCCTTGATCCCATCCTTGACCATATTGATATTTATGTCATGTGAAAACATTTCAAAACCTAGGATGGGAATAAAAGGATAAGTAATGGTTATAAAAAATTAATGAAATCATTTTTTCATAAATACATACATAACAAGAACTCTTTTACTTACCTCATGAAATCATAACATTTATGAAAGACACATAGAAATCATAAATCATAAAGGTAACTTGTTACATCCATATCATACTTACATTGTAACTATCACAGTTACATAGGGAGTTACATTGGAATACCCATCACAGTATATTCCCTAAATCACTTAGGAGAAACATTCACGTTTACCTCTATCACGTTACCCAATGCATTAGAGAGCTATCTCGAGCTCACCCACCCTAGGTTTATCACTAAACCACCCGTATATGTTAATAATTCCCATGAACCATAACAATATCATAACACATAACAAAAGAACAACAGAAAGATAAAATTTCCACATCGAAATAGTTAAATATCATTTCATGATATTGACATAATAAATTGATTCCCAAAATCATTTTCAATACCAAAATATGTAAAAATTTTATATGGTATTTATTTTTCCTTTTAAAAATAATTCTGGCTTGTTAAGGTAGCCAAAGATCAAATAATACTCACGGCGGCGGAAAGGTCGTTGTCACCGCTTAAAAAACATTCCTATTTGTCGTTTAGTAAAACGCTTCGTGTAAAAATATTCCCTTTGAAAAAAATGAAAAGTCAAAGGGGTTTATACACTGTATAAAATAATGTCGTGTATAAAACTAAAAATGCCTCAATGAAAGGAGATTGAGACGAAGTCCCTTACCCCGTGTCCGACAAGACCCGTTCGTTCTTTAATCTCCTAAATAATAAAATAAAGTTAATTTATACATGCTTAATAAAACTTTTCATGTTTATTATTCCTTTCATATCACTTATTACCATGTTATAAGAATTTTGTAATCATTAAAGTTCGTTTTGTAGTTATTTTGCACTAAAGTCAAAAAATGGACTTTTATAATTACTTGTTGTAAATGTAGTAAAATATCCATTATCTCCATAATTATAATCATGATTTAGATATCATATATATCATATATATACATTATATACAGGAATATATAATAGTACATATCATTTGGAGTTAAAAAAATGAAATGCACCATTCATGGAGACGGTAAGTCGTACGTACACATGAACAAGACTTTAATTTCTATTTCTTATTTTAATGGAATTAAAACAGAATTATACAAAGGTATATTATAATTCCAGTATAATATAATATATATTATTATTAACTATATCCTTTATACATCCCACATAAGGCATTAACAAGTCCAATCACTTTGAGGGGGCGGTAGTTCGCACTTCCTCTAATGAGATTATCGTATTTACCCACTATGGAATCCATAAAGGCTTGGTATAATTGGGAAATACATAAGAATAAAGATATCATAAACATAATATATGTCATATATAAATATAGTTCCATCATAGTGGCCACCATGAGAGGTGGTAAGATGTAATTGAACAATCATCGTTTCGTGAGGCGTTAGTTTCCCATCCACATATACATTATGTTCTTCATCCATTATATGGAGGTGTGTATAAGTGTAGTTCAAATCCTTATCATAACAACATCCTACTATATTTAGTATATTGTTGTTGTTACAAAAGAAAGGAAATAATAATATTTTATCGGTTGGAGAAGAAAAATAAAAGAAAACAATTTAAGAGAAACAATTACCTTTAATTTGTGTAACTCACTTTAGTTTGAAAAAAAGGACATCTTGAAGAGAATTATTCTTAAGATATGGTTTCTATGAGGCATAGAGGGATGTAGGGAGCTTAATTGGGCAGAGTTTGGACAAGCCAAATGGCTTGAGATTTGTGAAGAATTGCATAGAAGTGGTCACTTTTTATAAGGGAGAAGAGGGTCTCTTTAGGAAAGAGTGAAGATATTATTTTATAATATACTGATATTCGGCTTCGAATGGTCCAAAAATAATTTAGGTCTAAGATAAGATGACAAATAATTGAAATAAAATAATCAAATCAGAATTTTACATGTTTTGGATAATATTTTAATCATTATAATATTATTTATTTAAATCATTTATTAATGAGGTAAATACTTCATCATTATTGTGTCATAAATAAATTACTTTATTTGATGTCAAAAAATAATAAAAAATTACCATGATGTATGATATATTCTTATATTTCCAATTAATATTTATATTATAACAGATAATTTATATATCTCCTTCTAAAAATAAAATTACTAAAAGATATTTTCTTTTGCAATTTTGTCTTTTCTTTAAGTTAATTATACTAAATTGTCATTATCACACCCCTGTAGATTAAAGGGGTCCCAAAATCGATCCAAATATGATAAGGGTAGTAAATGACTCATCCAATATGGTTTGGACATGTGTAAAAGTAATTTTGAATTATTATGATATTCTTTTAACCTTGAATTACCCTATTTACCTTTAACCGCGGTAAATAAACGTCAAAAGATAGTATTCACCAAAAAAAAATTTATCTTATTGAACCAAATTTTACTAATTAATAACAACTATATATTTAGTATTTTTTAAATTCAATTCACATAAGTGGTAAAATTTCATTTAAATGAAAAAGTCAGTTTATTAACTATCACTAAGTGGTTTCACTATTCATCAAAAATTGAAGTTTTTCAGAAAAATACAAAAAATTCAGCCTAAGAATTATTTGATATTACGAATTCCTAATTGATGTCTATTTTTCCAAATTTATAACATATAATTGGAATTAATTAATTTAAAAATTAATTCATGTTGTTAAAACAAATAGCGTGTTTTTAAGAAACAATAACTATCAAAAGATTGATACTTGTTTATGTCCAATTTCAAAGTGAAATTAATTCAAATGACCAAAATTGCGTTAAATGGTAAAAATATATTTTAATTTAAATTTAAAACCAATTATAAAGATAATATAACCATATAAATAAATTATATTAAAAGGCACATTTGAATTAAAATACAATATTTTTCACTATTCATTAAAAATGAAATTTATCGGAAAAATTCCAAAAAATTAGAAAAAGTAAATTTTTATGTCCACATTCTAATGAAAAATTTAATTTGGCCATATAGAATGTATTAAAGTTACAAAACTAGATTTTAAAGTGATTCCCCATTAAAAGGCGAATAATCGGCCTTTTAATGAACATTATGCTTAAAATTAGATTCATTCACTTTTTAATCCCCCAAATTTTATTTGATAAGTGTAAACATATTTAACAAACATGTATAATCATATTGTAGTTAGTATCATTCATTCCTGCCAATACAACGGCTAAGAGTTAACTACCATTTAAAATAATAATAATATATTATTAGTGTGCAACGTAAGATTCCAAAGAAACCGGCTGTTATGTATCGGGTACGCTATCGAACATAGCAACCCCATTAAAGTAAAATTAATATTTAATTAAAAAATATTCATAGGTATGAAAATTTCTTATTCTTCATTTACCTGGGATGTTACAGAAACATTCACTGAAAATTTTCACTATTAATAATCACAAGAAAATTTACGTGGAAATATCCAATGGAATGTGCAAGTGGAAACATCCAATAGAAATGTCCAATTGTAGATTCTAATTAAACAATTTATGTCTTTTGTGGAGTAATTCTAGTGTAAACATCCATTGGAGAATTCAATTTGATATTTTAAGATGAAAATTCCATGCAAACACCCACTGAATTATACTATTTCAAACATTAATATTAAAATTTCACTTGAAACTTCCTAAGGCATATTCTTGTGGAATAAAATTAGAATGCCAACATACACTATAAAATACAAGTGATTAATTCTATAGAAAAAAAATCTATTTATAAATTTTCTAAAAGATTAATGTTTAAATTCACAATAAAAACTTCTATTTGAATCTCTCAATAGAGACATATTGAAGAAACATTGTTAAAGAAATTCTTGTCTCAACATCCAATGGAAATTCCTGGGGAATCCTAAATTTCAACTTGAAATTTTCAGTTGAAATTTTAATTAGAAATTCTAGTTAAACATCCATTAGAAAATACATGTGAAAATATTAATTGTGATTTAGGTTAAAATTATAATAGACAATTCTAATGGAATCATCCACTAAAACATTTCTGTGGTATCTTCCACAACCACATGAACATATCATTTCAATCAAACATATAATTTTTTATGGAAAACATTAATGGAAAACAATTAGTGGTAAAATCAAATTATAATTCTAAATTTCAGTTGAAACATTTATTTTAAATTCATGAGAAACATACTATACAAATTCTTGGGAAGAATCCATTACAAATTATAGTGAAACATCCACACGAACATTAATGATAATATTTTGTAGGAAAATTCCAATTATAAATTCATTTTCCATATGAATATTCCAGTAAACATCACTAAAATATCTTGAAGAAAATCAAACAAAATTATTATATTTAATCATTTTATGTAATAATCTATTATTTTTTCAGTGAAAAATTCTGGTCTAAAATTATATAGATCTTAAATTGATTCATTCAATTATTTACTTATTTCATTATTTGTAGTTAATTTACTTATTTACTATTTTAATTATTTAAATAATTAAATAATTATATTTTGACTTCATAAATAAATGCCCAATTATTCCATGGAATATAATTTATTGTTTCCACTATAATTTTCTAGTAGAAAAATATAAAAATTTTCTAACTAAATCATCAACATAAATTTTTAGTTATTTTTCTAAAAAAAATTTTTGTAGATGTTTAAATTGGAATTTTCGAGTAGAAGTATATATTACTACATTAATTCTCATTAAAATGTTTCTATTTATTTAACAGTGGTTGTTTTTCATGAATTCCAAACAGTGGTTTACTATAAATTCTATATAAATTATCAACTGAAATTTTTAATTACAATTTTATGGTACAATTTGAATATTTTAGATTAGGATAACAACTGAATGTTCTTTGATAATATTCAATGGAAATTGTCAGGAGTAAGATGAAGATAGAATTATAATTTTGTATTATTATATTTTATTGTCACTATCTAATGAATTTTCATTATAACATATATTATAAGATTTACTGATTTTTTTGGTCAAGGATTCCATTGAATTTCAAGTGAATGATCGAAATGAAAAATTTATGTGGTATTCGAAGTTACCAAAAGAATTTTGAATTTTAAACATATAGTATAATGTTCCTTTGGATGTTTAACTATAATATTTATTAAATTTTTCAATTTTTGAGTTGTCATAACAATGTAAATAATCTTGGATCGGTATGAATACATTTGAAAACAGTTATTGAGAAATTTATGATCTGTTGGAATCGATCAATTTTCATTTTCACAAATGAAATGGTCGACATGATTGAATGATAAATTTCACCATAAAATTTAAAATAAATTATCAAATAATATAAAAGTGGAAAAAATAATAAAATTATCTTATATTACTAAGAAATTATAGGATAATTAACCTTCAAACATTTTTTTAATAACATTAATCGGTCATGCATCAATCAGATTCTAAGATTTCATGTTACGGTCCAATATACCATTTCAACCTTTTTATTTTTATTAAACTAACATATCACAAGTCATGAGGTCCAAAACAAGAAAAAAACTAATATTGATATTACAGTTTTAAAAACTGATGCTTATGTAATTTGTGATATATAGGAATCAATCGAGTATGAATATGATGAATTTATTATTTGGTGTGATCCAATATACGATTTATGCTTTGTATTTACATTAAAAAGACATATCTATCTTCAATGATTAAAAATCAAGTAGGAGTGTTTTTATTGGTTTCAAAACATAGGACAAGTATACATAGATCTTTCCAGATCTATAGTAACACATTCAGAATCAATATCACACATGGATTTCATTGTATATTTCAATGTACTGTTTCACATTTGAATTTTCATTAAAATAACATATCACCTATCAATGCGTCAAAACAAAGTAGAAAAATTTTGACTGGAATAAAATTTAGGTACAATGATATTTGAATCATTTTTTTTCTATAGTATTCAACCATTAATTAAAATAATTCTAATATTTATCTAAAAGATTTTAAATATGATTCTGAATTATTATCAATTGTTACATTTAACGACTACGAGGTCTTCACCTTTTTACATATTATTGGATAATACCCTTTCTAATTAGGCTGAGGGGGAACTCTTATATGGCTTGTAGGCCAAGTGAAATAAGTCCTAATACATGGCCTAAAGGCCAAAAGACTAGATATAGTAGAACATTCCCACACCCAATGTCTACTTCATTGATTATCCATACTACCCAACCTTGCATAGATGATCTCATATCATTTCATGGGAAGAGTTTCATGGTGCCTAGTACCAATGAAAGTTTCTATACCCTATCATTATTCCAATCCATTGAAATCTGCTTGTATATACTACTACTATGATTCCTTATATGGGGAATGAAACCATGTGGGTGGATCTCATTCATATATCATGATATAAAAGGGGAACATAATCCATTGATATCCCAAAGGACCTACTCCGTGGGAATTTATAGGTACTATGCCCCTACCTGCATTACGCATGAATCAATACAAACCTTAGTCATCCCCACATCACATCCACATCAAAAATAACCTTAGGTACTTAACTAGATTTGATCCTAGGTCTTTTTGATACATAGAATGATCCATTACCACTCAAGTATAGTCTCTTTCTTTTAAACACTTAATAATAAATGAAAGATCAATGGTGTGTGTATAGAAAAAATATTTCATATTCTTGTTAAAATGAATAATGATCATAACATCATTTTGAATCATTAGGAATAAAATAAAAAATATTAAGTGATATTTTAGTGAAAATTTTCTTTCTAATTGACAGTTAAAATCACATCAATCAATTTTAAATCCCCTGTTAAATTCAAACATTTATGATATCCTGTGTTTCTAGGAAAATAATTAGAAATGAGCATAAGGTTAGTTTTTTGATAAAATTTACATAATGTAAGAAATAATTTCGATATTCAGTCAATAAAATATATATTTTTTAATTTGGATGTATCCGTTTTCATGACATAATTGAACATGATGTAAAGCTGTAAAAATTTCATATTCAATTTGAAATTTAAATATGTTTTATGTGATGAATTTTATTTTTTTGGTTATTCCTTTGTTAATTGTTGATTTTAATATAATTTGATTTTGAATTTCAAATATATGAATCTAATATTCATTTAGTTAAATTAAAATCATAGATATATAATTGATTTATTTTTTTGATGAGTTATATTCAAAGATTATTATAATTCATTCTATTTTTAATGTGTGTACATATCATAGTGGATCCACATATCAAGCTATGAGATACCATTTATGAAATTTTATTAGAGGTAACCATCTACCGTGTCCCATCTATAGTGCCCCAACAATCAAGCATCCATCACATCAACCTAGGGAAATATTTATCCTCTATGTAATATTATCTACGAAATACCCATTGAAATTAACATCCCCTCTTTCATCAAATTACCAGATGAACCATTATCAACCAAAAATGGAAATCATCACTGACCTACAATTCTTGGGATTAATCATAATAGTAGAACAATATCTACATCTGAGCCTTTTCTAATTATGAACTTATAAAATTCAAAAATTATTGACCCAGTGGTATATTTTTAATGACATGTTTAAATTATGGGTTAAAATCTTGAAATAAATAATATGATGTATAAAATTGATACCCCCCAAATAATGGCTTAAAATCCGTAGGGAAATAAAATAATCTCACTATTGTTAAAATTTGGAGCACACAACCTCAAAAATAAAAGTGTAATATCTCTAATAAATATGCCTCTTGAATATGTGGGGAAATAATTTAAATAATTACAATACAAATACTAATGAGAGAAGATGTGCTATTAAATATGGTGATAAAACTGCTGGGAGAAACACTTTTATATATAATTTGACCTCTCCTTAATAAACATCAATGCATGATGAATTAGTGAGGTTTTTCCACTCAGCACATATCCACATCTCCCCCTTGAGAAATCAGGGGGTAGTCCATACATGGAGAATAAATGGAAAAAATATATCCCATGTAGAGATTTTATTTAGAACTAATCATATCTCTACACATCCATTTTTTCTTCCAAACCTTTCCATTAATTTAACGTTAAGGCTACATGAGGATCTACACCAATTTTATTCATCCTAGAATAAAATTATGGATTCATTATAACGTGAAAATATGTATGTCTGACACACAATAATGGAATCTTCTGCAAACTATTCATGTTCTCCTCCAATAACATTATAATATAAATCACCTTTGTTCACATTCGCTTACATTACACATGTAGTGAGAGTAGTTATCAATAAATCAAAAATCTAGAATGTCAACATTGTTACAATGTGGAGAAGATATTTAGAGGTGTAGAGATTGGGTTATATACTCTTAAATTGATGTTTATCAAGATTTTCAACAAGTAGTTATATTTTGATATATAAATCATCCTATTAATTATATAATGGTAAAATTAAATTTATTGTCCCAGGTCATAAATATAAAACTCCATATCCTATTATACTTTCATATCACAAATATTTCTCATTTTTGGGGCCGATAAACAATATTTTGATCTACATAAAATATAATTATGATGAAATAAAATAGATTCAAATCCCATATATATATACCAGAATCTCAAGTAATTTGTTGTTTTCCAAATCTAATGATATAAAAATAAAATATCTTTTACCAATACCTCTGTTGCTACATGAGAAATAAAATTATTTTACCAACATGAAAACCATGATTTAATTGATTTCTTCTAAAAATTATTATTCTTTTAAAATATAGATACGATCATCATGATCACAATACTGAAAATATCTTTAAACATTTGGCTTCTCTAGATGTAAATTATATATAGAAATAATTTTATGAACTACCATAATAGTTTTATATCAAAAAAAATTTTAAAATCATTTATTAAAATAAAAAACATCCTTGAAATCATATCCTCCATCCATAATTTATTCATGGTATATTTCAACTCGTTCCATTCCATTCTATTTGATCTTAATGACTCGTTTTTTACTAATAGTCTTTTCCCATTTGGTTTTGGACCAAGATCCTATGTCTTGTTCTTGTGTTGTGATTCATGTTCTTTTGGAATCACCTCTATCCATTATGATATGTCTAGACTATTGGTCACCTCCAGAATAGAATATTTCTCCCCAAAATCTATTAATAATAAGTACATAATAATACTCATAGTGGAATAGTATGAGTGCACTACTGTGGTTTTTTTCTCCCTTGCTGACCATTGCAGTCTAGACTCAAGTAATAAAAGATTATTGGTCTTCATTAATGACATAGAGGAAGATAATTCTTCCATGTATTTTTCATCTACAATGAATTTTTTTGTTTCTATATTCCATTTCTCAATGTCTCCATCAAATGATAATTTCTCCATTACATACACAAAACGAAATATCTAGTGATGATATGTTTTTTTGGAAGTGGTATCCCACAAATTATACTTCTTCACACAATCAGCATATCCCAAGAAGATACATTTTTGGGATCTCCCATCAAACAATCCATATATACTTCATTGTTTTATGATAAATCCTTATTTTATGTTATTGATAGATAAAATGACATGGAATATTCCATACATCTACAAAAGGCGTTTTGTTAAATCGTTCCTTTATTTACATCATCCTCATTCAATCCAATGGGGTTCTGTTCATCCCCACCATAACTAAATTATGATTTAGGGTGAATACCACTGTTAACTATCTATTTTTTCTATTCTATTAAAAAATTTAACAAAATACTCAGTAGTGTATTCTATAGCATTGATCGTCCTATAATGATTGACCTTTGTTATATATTAAGTATCCTTCTTACCTGTTAATTTTTTGAAGATATCAAAATATTTTCCTACCTTTTATTGGGTAAATAAAAAATTCATATAATAATCATTAGTGAATGATATAGAGTACCATTCTCCTCCAAGGAATATAACCAGCACATGAAAAATGTTGAAATATATCTACTCGAATATATGTTTACATATCATTATTAACCTCACAAACTATAAGCACTCTATCATTATAAAAACCTAATTCATTAAAGGTGGTAAATATTGATTTAAAGGAATATGTATTTACATCTAATGAGAATGAATCATTAGGCTACCTTCAGACATATATCCATGATATCGATTCAATGACACCTTAAATGATTTCATTTATGTAGTTTCTATGATAAAAATATCTTCCTACTTATATATTTCCCCCATATTCAAGTAAATTTTATTTTAAATCATCTCTATAATTATCACCACAAGTGCTCCATTCACAATTACCATCACATCATTCTCTCTGTCAGACAAGCATATGATGTATAAAGGTTTTCTCAAAAATAATATGTAGTTCTTTATTCCCTTCACATGGAATACTCCTTGGATGATTTAGATAATTCTCTTATGCATATTTAATTTTATGGTACAGACCTTAAATACCCTCATGTTTTAATAATTTCCCATATACACAATTCATTGGATTTTTTCATAATAATCACACCATTCCCATAAAATGTACATTTGAAATATTTCTCCCAATACGAAAATTGATGTATCATTTTGATTTTTTTTACCTCTATTAGCAATCGCCACATCACTTCCTGGTTTATCTCATTTCCAAAATTTACTCAACCCATTTCCATTAGATCACTTTCAACAAATATTTTTATTCTAAAAATCCTTCTTCAAATGCTTCCTTTTGGAAAAATTGTAACATGTCACATTCTTAATATTACCCCTCTATTTGTCATTCCACTTATTTAGCTCACACTTAGGATCTCGCTCCATCATATTTCTTATATTCAATAATTGAAAATATTCATGGTGAGAATTTATATTTCCTTCATCCTTGTTCTACGGCCAAATTTATGTCTCAAGAAAAAAATATTCAACATCATTGATGAAAAAAATATCCATTTGGATATTTTCAGTGAATTTGATGTCGATTTTCATACATAAATATAGAAAAATATGGAGTAGATTCTTCAGACATTCAGTATCCAAAATGTTATATCCTAATTCAATGATCTAGGTTAATATGCTATTGAGGGTGTTTATTTGGTCAGTCATTGATGATTATTCTTCCATTAAAATAGTATACAATTATCCATTCAATACATGGTTTTTGTGTAATAATTTTTCATCATATAAATTCATTATAGTGTCTCATAATTCATTTAACATATCATTCTTTTATTTTTACTGTATAAACCCATTTAAAAATCCCAAATGATTTTGGAAATAAGAATATTCATCATGTTATTAAATTTACCCTTTATAACACCCTACAGTATTTTTCGATCTCTAGTATGAAATTATATTCCCACGAAATTGTACTCATCTTTATAATCTCCAATGAAAAATTACTCATGATGGATTCCTTGATCAGGAATTTTACCACCATCATGATACACTATCATTCTAAAAACTCATCCATTTCTAAATGGTGTATTTAATAATCTCATAAATTTTCTCAAATGTGAATTATCAACCACATTTTCAATCACAAAGTATAATTAAATTTATTAGAATTATTAACCCTCAAAAATTTAAACAACATTGTGTCATAATATTTCATTAATATTTCATTTTGGGAACAAAAATGCTTTTCCCACTAGTGTAGATATAATTATGGGATAAAATAATGTGATAAGATAAGAAAATAAATTACAACAAATGTAACCTAGAACAACCAACAAAAAAGGTGTAAAAATTCCTGAAAAAATAGAAGAATATCATTGTGTTTAAAATTGAATAAAACCCCATATAATAGAAATATAATATACCTCTTAATTATATCTCGTGAATATGTGGTAATACAACCTAAAAAAATACCACACAAATATTGAGAGGAAAATATAATCGGTTGATGGTTATGATGAACCACAGGATATAGAGCCCTTAATATAAGCACCAACCTCCTTCATCACTAGATGATTTATGGTCTGTCAACCCATAACATTTCAATGACAATACCACCATAATAACTGAATGGGTTGCATCATCCAAAAAAATATTCTGATACAAAAAACATTGATTTTACAGATATGCACCAACTTGATGTCTCATGAGCCCAGCTAGTAAAAATAGGATACATCCAATGCTGTGTTGGATGAAATGTGTGTAAGATTCATTCCCCAAGAAGAAGACGAATCAATATTTTTTATTGAATAATGGCCACATAGGATGAGTATAGAGATCAATAATCGTATAGAATGACTTATCAATTAAAAAATGAAGGATCTATAAAAAAGGGGCGCTAATAATTAAGGAATACAAAGGCCAAAGTAAGGCCATCTGATATTTTAATGTTTACCAACATGGATTATCATGGCCAAGATGAGCTCTAATAATAATGAATCTTTTTGAATAGACATAAATACAAATCGAGGATTGATGATGAAAAAATTATGACTTCTCTTAATTTTTTTCATCAAATCCATCAGAAGAATGACTTTTAGGACTAGATGAGATTTGTTGGGTAAAATATATGGATTGATTCATTCTTCTTACATGGTTTATTAAATGATAAATTGGTAAACTTTAATATGATATGAATTTTACTATATTTTAGAGGAGTTATAATAGATATTATTTGGGTATAAGACTAAGAACAAGAGGGTGGGGGCTACCACGATCTCTGACATGCCAACTGCAATATCAATGTAGAGTGAAATATAATGTTTGAGGAAATTTATAGATGACATAAATAAATGTATTTGTTGATGTTATTGTCCTAGATTTCGTGTTTCATTATACAAATTTTTGTAGAGTTCTCATTATTCAAAAATTCTATCCCACCCAGAATGTAATATCTACATTACCAACTGAATAGTGTCACCAAAATTTTTCTTGATATGTAATGGTAAAACACGACTGTAATTAGATATGTAAATGTAGTTCTATATCTATTTAAATCCAAAATACATATCTCATACCCAAATCCAATAACAAATTTAATTCCAACTTAAAGCAACACTATATTATTCGTTTTGTATGTGATACTCCTTTTATTTTTTTGTTTAGAAACCAGAGCTTGGTTTAATTCCTCCATGTCTTCTATCAATTCATTATCATTCAGTTATTTAGTCACATTTTTTAGATCCAAATATATTAATATATACTCATGTGCCACATAATGTCGTTATCATATGTTCAATTTCATGCAATATTTCTTATTTTAATCTATTATTATTTTGGAGATAAATGATATGTTTCCTAGTACATCATTCTCCCCCTAACATCATACTGGGATAAAAATACATGTCAAGATTGTGAAAAAATAATTATATGACCAAAAAATGACAAATATAGAAAATAGACTACAAACGCCATGTTTTTTTTCCAATTTCATTGTTATTTTCATCATCTATTTTATACTCAAATGTTTCCCACAAACTCTATATAAAAGGACTCTAAAAAAACAACGATCTTACATGATATGAAATCACTAGTATTGATCTTATTTCCAGGGGGCCTGACCAGTAAATTAAGAATTATTTTGAAAACTAGAATAAAGTCACTAATTCCACATGTCCCTTAGACAAAGGACGCATGAGATATATGAATAATATTTTAAAATAGATATAATTTATAATGAAAATGAGTGAAAATAATCATAGAAAAATGATACAATAGAAAAGTCATTGTTGTTTGTTTAATCCATGGAGTAGCGATATACTATCTTCGGTCATAAAAGAATATTTTGTTAATTGGTATAATTAATAGCTAAAAAATTCTAGGAGATACCATTTCTCCCACATGATGAATCTCTCCACTCATGATTTTATTCGAAGTATTTATCCACATTGTTATCTCTCAAATAACAAAATATTATTAAGAGATTCAAAATATTTAATAACCATTTCCTACTCAAAATTACATATTTTGAACTAGACTGAACATAATGATATATATTTATTATCTCCACCACAAAATATTTAATATATTGATTTTATAAAATCTATTTCATAAATATATAACATAGGTAACAAAAAACTAATTCACATTTGAATTACTAGATTAAAATAAATTATCATTCCACTATTAAAATTTTGGTGTGTACCATCAATCCATGTAACCACTATAATGAAATATTTTTAGGACTTACAAATTTTTGATTACACATCTTGAAAATGGAAATTTTTATCTTCAACTACATTTTTTACTTTGTTTTAATATTTCCTTTATTACTCTACCTAGGTTTCAAATATAATAATCACAAACTAACTCATGGATTAATGTTGACAAATAAATCTATTATCATTGAAGTATTATATTCTCGCAGCCCATCCATATAATTGATGATCATAATTCATTTACACATTCCATTCACATTGTCAATATGGATTCCCTTAAAATCTCTTTCCAATGAACATAGAATTAATAAACCAATACCATCCAATTTTAATCGCTAAAATAATCTAAGGAGAGACCAAAATGTCCTTTCCAATTCCACTAAGGATGGTAATACTTATGGTGGAATACATGCCCTACAAAATGTACCCATGGTATTGAAGCTCCATTATACTACCCATTATCTAATTTGGTAATGAAAATTATAAACATTCATGGGCAAGAAACACCTAATACTTGTTATTGATAGCCAATGAAATTATCATATTCTGCACAACCACATTATACGTAATAGGAAGAGTTTTTTTTCACTAGGACATTGAGTCCCTACAATGGGGAATAATGGAAGATTATTCTTTTTAAGTCGTATCATTTATCAGCTACTACTATTCCACAATATTGAAAATTGTTTGGGTTTTGATTATTCAATAATTAGATCCATTACCTCGATGAACCTTGGAATCAAATTATCCTGACCAAGGATTAATGATCATCTTCTAAGAAATTATTTTAAGGAAATTTTTAGTAAGGATAAAAAACATTATTTTGAGAAAGTCGCATTTTAGAAGAAGATAATTTTCCACTCTTAAATCATGTATCTTTCCGGGTTCCTCAATGTATAAACTGTATGTCCTACACAATCTACAAACATCATGTGGTGATGAATGTTGTTGCGCAAAAGACGATAATGGATTCTTATTTGAAAAAAAATATTCTCACATGGCTCATCATCATAAGAAACTCTACTATAGTAGAGCCATAACACATCCTATTATTTGGATCATATATCATAGGTAACCCTTTTCTGATGCTTGGGGCCATTACTAGACAATATTATATCTTCCAATTCCATCATGATCTTCCCCATTCTCATCCTAAACTTCTATAACTAAAACACCTCCTTTTGGCTCTTCCACATCACCTATAACCTTCTCTGTGCTCTATTATTGAGCCTCTGTTTAGTTTTATATTGTTAAAAACATCCTATGTCTATGAAATAGTTAAAACCTAAGAATAAGGTTTTCCAGCCTGCCTTTTTGCAATGAAATCATAAACAATATGCATATACTCATCCTCATCGAAACACAAGATGAGTATCAAGAGTTAGAAATTTTTATGGTTCCCTATATAGTATACTACCCCCAAAAAAAGATTATGGTTAACTAAGGATCATATAGATTATATTAAAAACAAATCACTATTCATTCTGTATGTCTCTATAAGACTTACTAGTTAAGCCTGTTCATGGTGATGGTTGTGAAAGTGAATGGATTTAGGACAGAATATACTGATGATATTCCCGAGGTCCGTAAATGTGAATTTACTTCAAATTAGGAATCTATATTTCTTTGTGACTTATGGTATTTCACTACACCAGATCCATTAAATCATTGGTAGTGCTTAATATACTCTAGTGTAAAGGGCTTGCATGATAAGGATTCTTAGATTTAATATGAGCACAGTAGAAACACATCATGGGGAGAAATGTTGTTTTTAGTTAGTTGCATGATAGAATTGGTACCCTATAAGAAAATATATATTAATTGGGATAACATGAATATTCATGTATGTCTATATTAATATGAATATTTAATAACATATTTATTGGACTTCTTCATATAATTGATGTGGTAATGACCTGTAATATCTATTTCAATGATAAGCTCATAAGATTCTACCCTATGATGAGAACCTTCAGATGTTGTGATGATATCCCTTAGACATAGTTCTACAGTCAGATAACATACTATGATATGGAGAATAGTACATAAACAGTATAATGTGAGTACTCATAAGAAGATAAGGTTACATATCATGAATTACAATGTTGGTAATCCTCACAATAGATGATTTTGATATTAGACCCACCTATAAGAATTTCATATGTTTTTTTGGCTTTGGGTATTTCTATTTGAGAGCATGTGTAGTGATATTTTGATTTGAAGGTTATTATTAAAACATTTTATGACTCACACACTTAGGTTTATTTCAAATATCATGATGATTACTATTCATCGTGATTTCAAATACATTTGTTGTGTCCTGATTAGAATATTATCAATAATAATTCTAGTAAGGTTGTATCTCTTCCATATTTATATAAGATAATTAGTCAATAATTTTTTTGGAATAGAACTATTTCATAAATTCCATGGACATATTGTAATGAATTGTTTATTTTAGATAGTCGATGAATGTTTTGTCATGAATACAGGTTTATGAAAAATATGTGAAACCGTTTATGAAAAATTATGTGTTAAAGGGGTTATGTTACACATTATGTTTTCATATCTCGTTTTTAAATTCTTGACAAAAAAATTATTTGTGATGGGTTCCATGATCCCTTACTAGACGATAATCCTGGAATTTATAGAAGCCTTCCTTATTTCAAGGAGAAGTAGTCCAAGAGGGTCATAGAATATGTGTATACGTTGAACACATCTCATTTATATATTAATTTAATTAATTTAATCAATATTTTTTAAAATACTGATAAACAATTTTATTATTGTTTTATATGTTGACAATATTAGAATAGTAATAGAGAATTACTGTTTATTAATAATTAATTAATTTATTATGTGATTATTTAATTATTAACTATTTATTACGTAATGATTAAAATATTTATTTTTTTAATTAGTAATTAATATATCTAATAAAATCTTTATTCTAGTACTCAATGTAGATAACAAATTATGGATGAACATGATCATATCTAGTGATGAATATTTATTTGAAAGATGATAACTTTTCATGGTATCACATGCCGTTAAAAAAATAATTTTTTTATTATATGAAATTTGGAATAATTATTATTATTAAATTATTTAAATGTTGGTACATAATTAAACAATATTATAACTAAAAACATAGATCACTAAATATATATCTCTGCTATTGTGTATTTTAATATATGATTTGTTAATCATTAAAAACAAGACAATCCTCTATCTATTCATCATCTTATAGTCTTATTACGTATTAGAATTATAAGAGAGATTCCATCAATATATAAGGAATAATGTGCGATCAAAATAAAAAATATTTTTTTTCTGTGTATGCACCTGAAATATTTTTAGCATCACAAGAATATCGATGAAGAAAAATTGGATCATTTCTTAAGGGATTCTAAACATGGATCCTCTAAATGAAATTGAGGTTATGCAAGAATGATTTTAAAGAATAATAATATCATCATAAGATAATTTTCCTATGATGAGGTAACCATTTCTCCATATCTTAAATATATAAGTAATAAATTTAACAAACAAAGACTCCCTATTGGGTTTCTAGAACCATTAAGTCAAATTGATTATGGAATTATCATCCACCACTTCTACATATGCAAGGCTCAAAAATCAATAGGTATCATATCAGTAATGTATCACATTTATAAATATTTTTTTGATTGATGTTCTATCTATGCATTAGTTTTTATATATTTCTTATTAATTTTTTTATTTCTTTAATTAAATTTTACAGAACATGTTATCAACAATTTAATTATCACTCATCATGAGTTAATTTTCATAAAGGTTTAGGAATATGTGAAAAACATTTGGATAATCCATCAGGAAGTACAAGGATATAAGATCGATATGACTAGTCTACATGGCGCGTAGCTGGAGTACATGAAATGTACAGAAGATTACTATATTTGGAAATTTCATGCGATATATGACATAACATACAATAACTAAACATAATGAATTTATTACAAATTTCATGTAAACCCGAACAAGACATAACAAAATTTTTGGGATTAAATAGTGTGTAGCTGATTTAAATATCATGTATTCTACACAATTTAGTAGAACAATTCATGATTCCCAAACGGTCATAACCCCGTGTGACAAACAACTGTAAGAAAAAATGATATAAACAACATTTATATATCCTATATTCTATTATTTGTTCATTATTTTCTTTTTTTGGAAATACATGTTCAGTTATTCGATGAGTTAACAGGACACACGAAATGAAAAATACATGAAATGTAGCAAAAATACCAATCACAAGGTTATAAATAAAAAGAACCATCTTATTATTCCAGTGAGTCAAGGGGATAGATGGGATGTGTTATAGATGGTGTGTAGTTGGATTATACATGTTTTTTTGTACAACATATGAACAAGTTGAAGCCCCGACATTGTAACTCGGTTGCACAACAATTGAGATACATGGGATGTAACTAAAAAGTACATGTTTGTATAGCTACCAAAAAATGAATGAATTAAAATTATATTAAATTATAAATTACAACATTAAAACAATATTAAATTCATTGGAACCTATTCGGTCTGACAATTTATCAATAGATTTAAAGAACTCATAAAAACCTAATAATTTTTTTTCAATTGGCTATAATTACCGGTCCTAATGTTTAGATTTTTTGAAATCATTAATAATGGGTATCTCTCAGTGAATTCAGATGGTCATCAAAATAATAATGAATTAATTGATTAATTGATTTATTGATGCAATTCACATTGGTCTCTCTAACAAATAATGAATAATAAATGAATTCTAACCGGATTTACTTTTCTATATTTGATGGATGTGTATGACTATTCATGAGATTGGCCAATACTTGATTATTTTTTGGATTTATTTAAATTATATTGTTAAATTGGGTTGAAATTATTAATTATTAGATTAATTATATTGTCATGTGAGTCGACCCTAACTCCATTAATTTATAACACCTATGAGTCAAAGGTTATTTATGTAATTCCCCTTAAGTAATCCTTTGGATCCATTTACCCATGTGTCATTATTAAATAAATGTAACAAATATTGTTTTTGAATGTGAATGGATGTGGTTAAAGATAGAAAAATGATTCTAAAAACTGAGGTGCTACATTATTGGACATGTGTAATATTGTAACTCATGTCATGATAGAAAAATTTCATTATTTTCCGTTGATAAACTGTCAATTTATTGTCTCATTAATAAATAAACCACTATATAAAAACATTACTATGTCAATTATTTATTTATTTAAATATTTTATATGCATTCATTATTTTATGGATGAACAACCATTATCACATAATTAAATTAATTAATATGAGAATGTAGAGTATAAATAAATTGATTATGGATTAATGTTTTATATATCATGGTTAATCAATTACGTCGAATACACATAATATTTACATGATATGTACAAGGTAATAAATGCTAAATTTTATTCATAATAAATTAAAATCTATCACATTTATATTATATGAGACATGTAATTACATTATATTATTGTTGATTAATTTGTAGAAAAAATTGATTACCTAGAAAATTTACACACACATTACAATATTGGGTATTTCCCTTGAGGATTTTTTGTTAAATGAACCTAACATGAATGGAATATAATGGAGAACATATATTCAATATAAATTTATAAGAATGTGTTGCATAAATTGTAGTTTAAATTTCTGGATTGAGTCTTCTTGTGACAACTGGGTCCCAGTGACAGCACAACCACCCCGCCTTAACATGGTCATCGGGTCCTGGCCCACCAGGTATCTCCAGTTGCCCCAAGAACATGTCGGGCCCACCGCAGGGTCCACCCACATGCCTAAATGGGTCATCTGACTCATGGTTGTCCCCAAAAGCCAACACATGTCTTTTCCAGTGTGCATTGTACTCACTCAGAAACACCTTGGGAAACATTCTAGATTGTCACCCATCCTAATCAGTACTCAAGGCCATGCATGCTTAACTGTGGAGATCTAATCAGATAGGATCCCGAAAAGGAAGGTGCACATTGTTGACATGAGTCTTATCATTTAGTCATTTAAACCTTTATCATTTGGGGATGTTACAATCACCCCCCCTTTAGAGAACAACACCCCCGTTGTCGGCCCTACATCTCAACCTAGGTAGTGCACTACACATAAGGTTGGGTTCCTCCTCTGATACCAAATGTGACAACAGGGTCCCAGTGACAACAAAATCACCCCACCTTAACATGGCTATCGGGTCCTGGCCCACCAGGTATCACCAGTTGCCCCAGAGACACGTTGGGCCCACCCCAGGGTCCACCCACATGCCTGAATGGCTCATATGACTAATCACTGTCTCCATAGGCCAACACATGTACATTCTAGTGTGCTTTGTCCTCACTCACACACACCCTGGGAATCTTCGTAGAAGGTCACCCATCCTGATCACTGCTCTAGGCCTAGCATGCTTAACTGTGGATTTCTAATCAGATAGGCTCTCGAAAACGGATGGTGCACCTTGTTGACATGAGTCTTATCATTTATTCATTTAACCCTTTATCATTTGGGAATGTTACAATTCTCATCGATGAATCATGGAACTACAAGATCAAAATTGGTAAGAACGCTTACCTAAATATATTCTTATGGATTTCATGTCAAAGTCTGGGTCATCAAGAAGGTAAATATGGGTTATTTCCAGTAGAATATATTTTGTGATATGACATTATGAATTCATTGGTGAAGGATGCTGAGACATTATAAAATACCGATAGGCATAAAAAATAAAGTTTAAAAAGTCTCATATAACTAGTAATCATGTAAACTACTAATCTAATTATTTTTTATTGAATAATTTGGAAAACAAATAATGTTTGGTAATTCCATATCTCAAGGAATTCACTAAAATAATACAAATTTCTAAAGATGGTATAACCATTTATTTGATGCATTTTTATCCGAAAGTTTGTATTATGTGTTGGAATCGCCTATTTCAATTCTACCACAACAACATGTTAGCGAAGGTGAAAGGACTAAGGGAATGTAGATGATATTTTATATTTCTCTTTAATTATATTATGAACTATTTTTTGAATTTATGAAACACCATATTTCCATGTATACTAACACTATAATATATCATCATTATTATCAAAAGAAAGGTCAAGAATTGTTATAAATAACTAATATTTCAATTTCACTGTATTGGCGTAAACTGGATAAAGGAAAGCAAGGAACTGGTCTTTTGATCATAATTTTTATTTATGTGGAACTGTTAGAGAAATTTATTTCCATTTTTAATAATAAATTATAAATTAATCTTATCTTATTATACATGACACCTAGCGTATCCTAATTTTTCCAGGCCCTGATAAGTAAAATTAATAATTTCCACGTAATCTTTTTCAAAATATCACCAAGAATAAATGGATTAGTTAAAAACTATTTTACAATATCATTATATATAGAATATGAAAATCAAGATACTGATCATGCTATAAAAATGATGGGGTATATTAATCCATTAGAGAAATTTTTCTACGAGTTAGATATGAAATTACGAATTAATATTATATTATTCTCCACAACACCATTATTTTCCTTAATTTTCTATGCCTAAAAATGATATCTGTAGAATGAACATAAGGAAATTTTTTCATAAATCACAAATAAGAAAGGGAGTTGAATAAATCGGTTTATTTATATGTTATATTTAAACTTTTTAAGGAGAAGTATGAATATCACATGGATAATATAAATCCAAAGCATCCTATAATTATTCATTCAAAGTGAAAAAATATCAATAGAAGAAGGTTGAGGAGAATATTATTTTATGCATTTTTGAATGAATGAGAATTTTAATAAAAATTATAAAAAATTGAATAAGAAAGAAGGTTCATCATCATTAGGAAAATTCAAAACGTTTATATTCACCACATGTGTGTTAAATAAAATATTTCTTCAAAATACATATATTGATAAATATTAATAAAATCAATAATGATAATGTTATAGTGTAAAATAAACAATGTTGAAAAAGGTTGACTTATATGTCATCCTAGGGGATGAAAAATATTATCATTTCAAAATGTAATGATTCATTTTATAATAATTATTTACCATTAATTTAGGTCAATTGAATCCTGGTCATAGTGAGAAATTATTCAATTTGTTGAATAACTGTTGTATGGTATATTAATAATAAACAAACTTTTAATTATTTCTGGAATAAAAAATATACATTGCAATGAATGGAAAATATAATATATTATATTCTTACCCTATATTAGCATGATAAGTAATTATTAGATAAAAAAGAATTAGCAAACTAGTTTATTCCATTAAATGTATTTTTGGATCTACTTGGTAAAATACTAGATATAAAAAAAATAAAAATCACATTTTAGATAAATATACATTTAAAAATATTTAGTATGTCCCAAAAAAATAATTATTTCATCAAGTTCATTTAAAATATTATAATTCTATATGTAACTTTTTATTGATCAATGTATTTCGTTAATATATTATATAAATTTTGAGTAATGTAAAAAAGTTTGTCCGGAAAATATTCCCTAATAACTGAATTGGTTTTTTGGAGAATATATTATCCATGAAAAGATTGATCTCTTATATAGATTAAAGGTTATAAAAAAATTGTACTTTATTATATACCTCAATATTATGATATATGTATAACGAATATCAATTATGAGTCCTATATATTTTGAAAATCGTTCATTATTTCATCCAATTCATGCATTTCAAAAAAAATTGATATAACAAAAAAAATTCCAACTATATTATCTGAAGGAAATAATTTCAATTTTTATATGATATGTATATATTAGGACACCACCTTAAGTGATTATTGGAAACCGTTTCTTAAATTCTAGATTTATCTACAATATAACTTCAACCCACTAATTTGAATTTTTGTTAATAATTATTTAACTCATGTGGATATTGCCATTTAGTTAATATCAACTATATTGCCATAATAGTATCATACATCTTTGAAGATAACGGGATTAAACATAACTATTATAGGTTATGTATTTGCATACACATGATTAGTCCTTGGAATAAATGACACCACTGAGCATAGTGGGATGATACATTCCAAAGACACAAACTCTATAGGATTAAATAAACAGAGGGGTGGATTATGATCACTATGGTATGCGGTAAATATATTATTCTATCAGAATAATGATTCCAATAAATAATCACTATATGTGATATAAAATGGTTGATAAGTATATATATATATTCAGTTATTGTAATGCATGTATCAAGATTTTAGGACTTTGTACTTGTAATGTTTATAATAATTCATACTAGTGTTGATATTCAATAGAAATAATACATGGATAGTACACGACGATAACAATATGGCGTGATAGATTACTGAATGTCTTATACATTGAAAATATTTTTTCACAACTCATAATCACCAAGATAAATTTAGTATTTAACATTTCAATGAATATTTCCTTGATCATCATATTGGGGTATTAATTTTGAAGGCCAACTCATTTATAAGAATCCATACCAAATATGTCTATAGGATGTGAAAAAAATAAGACATTATGGTATATTTCTACTCGACATAACTAATAGGTGTTTGTGATATCAATAAATTAGAATAAGATATGAATATTACATAAATTTATTTATGATTAAATCATGTATAGTGAGCATATAATGATCATATGGAAATCAATTAGTGACATTTGTATCAAACATGTTAGTGGAAGAAATATAAATTTCAGTAGAGAATTTTTTATAACATATAGAAAACAAATTTTTTTGATTGACAAATTATTAAGACTAAGGAATAAAATTTCTCAATGAATGACATAAAATATAAACCATGTTCTATGGAATAACTTCAACCAAATAGATCTATGATATGATTAAATAAAATTAAAATATATATTAAAAATGTAGTTCAAAATAAAAATATAAATAACATAATATCGTGTTTTATGTTTATAGAACATAAATTAGAATATGTGTCAATATAGGAAGGTATTATGTAGATTGAAATAAATTAACAATATTATGTTATAAGAAATTATCACACAATCCATTATATATAGATACATATGGAAATACTGATAGATAATGCACAATAATTTAATATCAGTTGAATAAAACATAATTTCATCAAATTTAAATTACAACTATATAATTTTACGTTAAAAAATAATTATATATGATTTCATTGGGAATATATAATTGATAAATATAGTAATAAAGGGTATTGAACACATATCTACACTTTTTTCAACATTATCATGTGTCCTATAAAATGATAAGTTAATATCAAATAGAATTTATAATAGCTAACTGTTTCCATATCTATAATATCTTGATAAGTATGGATTCAAATTAATCCTAAAAAGTATTTTAGAAATAACATGTTGAAGATTAAAGTTATTTCAAAATAATGAGATTCAGAATTTGATGATATTAATGGATTACAAATTTAATTAGGATGTCAGTATTCTGGCAATGGAACAAGAGGTGGATACTAGATTATATATCTACATGAGTAATTTGATCAAGATAGTAATTTCTTTAAAAATAAATTCTCCACACATACCACTGTATTAACCAAACCTTCTCGAGAAATCATATTATGATTAGGAATAGCCATACTCCATTGAAGCATGATTAATATTTGAGAATTAACCAGTCCTTAGTAGTCAGATCTAGAGAATGTGGGTGTTTATTCGAGTTGGTTCCCCAGAACCAACTACATTGTACATTATATGAAATGAATATTAATATATATATTTATATCATATCACATATTTATTATTATTATTCATAATATTTATGTGATAATGACATAGAATATCCATTGTATTCACAATGTTAGGGTAGTTACCCATTGCAATGAGAAAATTGAGATACTATGATGATATCTCTTAAATATAGTTCAATAATTGGAGAACATAATATAATTGGACACATTGTAAAAATAATTTCATGATTGGGTAAGTGTAGGTGGATGAGTCTTTTTTCTCATGAAGTTTACAATTATTAATATTCACGAAGGGTGATTATGAGAAAATAACTGCAGGTATGAATTCCACATGTTTTGGTGTCATCCTATATCTCTACCTATAAGTGTGTGAAATATTAAGTAGACTTTATGATTATTATTAATACATGTTATAAGTCATGAACTCAGATGTATTTAATACTCCATAATTATGTCAGTTCAATGAAATATTGGATGCCTTGGGTGTGTCATGAAGGATGTGTTATTAATAACTTTTCAAGGATGTATTTTTATGATCCATCATTATAGAAGATTATATATTGACCATTTGATATAAATAGAACCATCACATTAAATTACATTGATATATTGTGAAAATTTTATATCAGATATTCATAGAAATATTTATCAAATATATTGGATTATCACTTAGATGTGCAATACACATGATGTGATATTGTATCTGATTAATTATATTCCATAGTGATTGTTCTTATATAGTGTAGACATCATGAAATTTTGTTTTTTACCTTAGGTTCCTCATCCATTACTACAATGTAATCATATACATTAGGGAAACCGGCCAAATTAAGAGAGAATGTGTCCTAGAGGGTCATACCCAATGTGTTTCCAATGAACTTATTTAAATTATACATGAATATAACTTTTGGAATAAATGTTATTCTCAAGAATGAGTAATAATTATATTCATTTTTTATCACTAAAATTCTCTTGGTAAAGTATAAATATTTAATCATTACTAAATAATTTATTTTATAATTTGAATATTTAATAAATATTTATTCATTTTATTCTGAATTAAATATTTTTATATATTTATTAATAAAATATTTAATTAAATATTTATTCTTGTATTCAACAAATATGTTGAATTTTACTGGACCATGATTGTATTCGGCCAAAAAAAATTATAAGAATCTTAGTAAATAATTTTCATTTGTGAATACATTTTTTATTTCGATATTAATAATAATAATACTATTTTTAATATTATATGACTTGGAGTATAATAATGATAATTAAAATGTTTATGGGCTTGTATGAAATTAAATAATAGTATAACCTAAACCCCGACTTCATAAATAGTTGGTTATGACTATTGTGTGGAGTTAATTGAAATTTGTTAATGGTTTTAAAAAATAGAATTCCCACTCTATTCTATATCCTCTCATCTTCTAAAAAATTTTAAGAATAAAAAATATTCCTTCATGATCGAAGGAAAAAAAACTGATCAACACAAACAACACAATAAAATGATTTTTTTGCTAGCAATCAAAGATAAATTGACATCACTCAGCGATCAATGGTTCACATGTGGATGACTACTAGTTAAATTTCACACTTGGAAATTCCTAACACAATGATGTTAATCCTTGTAGAGGTTTTAGAAGATCAATATCTACATCTGGGATCATTCCTTATATGAGGTAACCATTAATCTTAATCATAAATAAATAAATCTTAAATCTAATATAGTAATATCTACAATTGGGTATTGTGAAACTCTATTTCAAATGAATATTTGATTTCTTCCACAATAGGTTCTTTTGCTACGCCCAAAACCCTCACAAATTTGTTTTTTACACTATTTGAGGTGGGTGGGACTTTGTTAACAATGTGATACAAACTCACAGAAACAAAGGAATATAACATGATCACTATTATACTACTATGGTAATGTGAACTGGATGTGTATACAATGAAAAAATAGAATATAATGGTGATAGAGACAGTGAGTTAATTTTTTTTCCAGTTATAACGGGGTCAACCCATAATGTAGTATGACCATATTTAAGGAATCACATAAAAAAGTTGAGTGGGGTCAGCTCATAAAATTGAAATTATTAATTTTATTTCATAAATAACCTGATTAAAATATTTAGATTCATTAAAAATTATAATTGAATTTCATATTTAATTTTTTACACACATACATGGTAATATTTTATGGAATATTAATGATTTTAAAATACTATAATTATTCAATAATATTAAACATGTTTACATTATTTAAACATTTAATTTTTTTTATTTCACAGAAATATAATTATATAATAATATTATTATATAATTAAATTGAATTATTTATTTCTTCTAAATATTTATTCAATTTAATTTTTTTATTCAGTTTTATTCATTTTAAAATAATTGGAATAAATGGGTTGAAAAACTAATTTTGATATTTAAAATAAATAAATAATTAATGGAATTTACTTATAATTAATATCAAAACTAAATTATATTAATAAATAATTTAAAAATTTATTGTTTTAATATAGTAAAATACCAGTATTATTTATAGATAATGTATTTTAAATTTGAATAAAATTTAGTATTTGAAATTTACAGATATTGGATATTTAATTTTTTTTTAAAATAATGACGTTGTATTTTAAAAATAAATTTTTAATGTTATATTTTTTAAACCATTTCAATCATTTTTTATTATTCTATATAGATCTCATGTTCCCCATGATACTCAGTAAAATTTCATTCCATTTTAATATACAATCGTCATTGTTTTGTGAAATTTATTATAGAAGAAAATATATAATTTATTGCATTAATTAATTCCAAAAAAATATTGTCATATTATAGAATATTGTTTATATTTTATGTATTAAATTAAAACCATTTATTTATTAAGAGTTGATTCAAATACCTTAAATCTATATACAAGCTAATAAAAATATATTATATCTCTTTATTGGAAATCGTCTTGTCAACTCCTTTCATATTTAGTAATGATTCCACTCATTTCAGAAAGTTATTTTTTAAGAAATAATAAATTTAACATAATTTTTATTAAAAAAATTCTTAGATTTCTCAAATTTATTTTAGATTTTCAAAATTATATTTTCATTATTACATTTTCCATTTTTTATCCTTTTATTAACTTAATATTTTTATACATCGAAATACATATATAACTTATTTAAAAATTATTTCTAATTTCAATATTTTATATTTATTTTCATATCCCAAATTAATGTATTCTTTATGATTAATTGATTGAAAAATTAATAATTTATTTGGATTTGAATTTAGAACTCACTTATACATATATTTTTTAATTAAGATAAATTAATAGAAATATGAATATTTTTATTAATGGATTAGTTAAATATTGTAAAATAATATAACTTTTTTCATTGATCATTATAGACAATCATGAAAATTAATGATATAATTTATTATTATATAAAAAAATATATTAAATTATTAATTATACTAATTATATAAAATTATGAGCAGTAATCTACACTATCCTCTCACATTTACAATTATAATTAACCCCATTAAATGATTAAAATTATCTTGTCCCCTTTTTGAATAATCCTATTAATAATTAACATTTTTTAACATATCATTATTAGTGTTATAAAATAATAACTATAATAGTTCTGTTAATAAGTTTTATTTTATTTATCTGTAAATGACCCATTTAAGGTTAGTATATTTTGGACTATTTAAACAAATATATATTGTTGTATGAATTATAATTCATGAATATATATACATTAAATTATATTTTGAGGTATTTTATATTAAAAATGAATGGAAAAGTAACCCACTTAAGGGATCCCGAAGCCATACATTTAATAATGACTAATGATTTCTTTCTCCAAAATCAACTACTGACATCAAATTTTGGTTGTTATTCTCTCATATATAAATTTCTATATAGTTTTATTTGAATTTATTAATATTTTATAATTATTTATAATATCAATGTTTTAATATCATCATAATTTTAAAAAATAGAACTTACCCCAACATGATATATCAATAGGACCTGTGATTGTGGGGTTGGTCGTAAGGATCACAAATATAACATAGGCTAAGTTTTAAATGTTATTTTCCATTTAAAATAATTGGCCTAAACTGGTGTTTAAAAACATTCATGTATCCCTATAAAAAATACAAGCATTGTCATTATCTAGCCCATTGGATAATGGAATTTTCTATATATATTTTTAATTATCATGCATGGTTGACACCATACTATAATTATTTTTCACATCTGTGTTTATTACATTACATCTTCCATCAATGTGAACACATCAATTTTTTTTAACATTATGGATTTCATTAAAATTATTAAATCATGAAATAATTGAGTAAAACATATAAAAAATAACATGAAAAATGACTCCAACATAAGTCATATAAAAATCTATACACACAAATAACCATATAATTGTTAATTATACCTCATTTATTTTTATTTAATTATATATAATTATAATTCAATTCAATACAATAAATGCATGTTTTATAGGATATTTGTTTAATTATTTCAATTTAAAAACATTAATAATGTTTTACATATATCAACACCTATTAAAAGAACTAATAATGTTTTCGTTCATGTAGTGATAAAAAAATAAAATCATGTACATTTATCAGTGCTTCATTAGAATAGTCAATGTTTGATATTGTCTATATCACCAATGATAAAATATGTATTCTATTTGTGTTTTGGAATGGTATTTAGAGTAATTTTATTTATTTATAACTATTTATCTATTTTTAAATGTGATTAGTCTGTAGGAGGACTCAATATAAGTACAGTGTTGTGATGATGGAATATGATTCTTTGGGATTAAATAAATTCATCATGTCATTGGGGACACATCCAGGTACCTGAGTATTGAAAAATGCACACATGGAAGGACTATCAATATGGATGATATTTTTATTTTTGGGAATAACTATGGATTTCATAGGGCGGGAGGGAAATCAAGTCTATTGTAATGAATGATCAATTATTTCATCATTAAAAGGATTTTATAGTGGGTTTCTATAATAATATAAATAGGGGAATTTCTTCTTCCTCAAATCAAGCCTATTATAAGGGACTTGATGAAATTGATCAACCTATTTATGGGATGGTGAGATGTAAAAAATATTCTTGCAACTTAGTGGATTTTATCAAACAAGATTTCAATATTCGATTAAGTATTTTAGAAAAAAAAATATTATATAACTTCTATGTTGGGAATGGTGGATTCAAGTATAGTTGATATTTATAATTAGGAAAACTCATACGCGTATGTAAATCAGTCATAATACATCAAAACATGGATTAGAGGATGACTCCCTCATGGTCGGGGTGGAGGGGTCTTGTCATAACATGTATTTGAGTCCCCTAACCCCATCTTATGAAATTTTTCTTTCTCAGTTTGTGTGTAAAAAATATACGAATATATAAGATACATGAAACCACTACGGATATTTGAGTAATTCGTTGTTCAGTTAAATAGATTCATTTTTGTGTTTTCCTAGATTTGTGTTGGGACCTCTATCTCGGATAAGAAAATTTTTCCTAGAAAATCAGACTCATATTATATAGATCATATATATTAATCTCAATATTATGTACATATAAATAATTCTGAGTTTTGTGGTTCTTATGTTTAGCATTGGATGTGTGGTTTTAAAAGGAATTATGTTCATATTGATTTTCTAAAATCTGATAGAACATAAGATACATCACAGTGATCTGGGGATCATTTATTCAAAAATGCAGAAATAATGTATTATCATAACCATGCAGGTTAATGTGAATATGGTTTTGAAAAATCATTGATCACTTTATTATGGAATTTATCACCGATTCTAGACATTTTTTTTCTACTCCATTATTTCCCCTGGGATTGAGGTTAGGAATTCATTGTCTATCCCTATGCTTCAAGGATTATATTTTCATTTCATTAATAAATCATCTTTGACCCCAACTAGTAATTAAATATATAAATATATATATATAATTAAATTTGTATATATATATACTAATATATAATACAAATATATATAAATCAAATATATTCAATAATTAACCATGTTGAAAGAAATATTATAATTAATTAGATGAGGATGATGGTGCAACCGATCATATCTTAAACGAGTAAGGGAAGGTCAGTGAATGACAACCCATCCCAACGTGTTTTGGGTTCATACATCCTTAAGATATATTTCATGAAACACTAGGTATATATGTGTGGGTATATATAAATATATTTGTTTCTGTTTGTGTATGTAACTAGAAAATTTAATTTCAATTATTAATATGATTTTAAATTATTAAATGATATTATTATAATTTTAGTTATATCACTAATTATTAATTCATACTTTAATTTTTTCAGATATTTATAATTTCAGTTGAATAATAAAATTTTAAATAATAATTTTAGATTCCAATGGATTAAAATTAATTATATTTTTATATACAATAAATATAACACAAAAATCTATAATTATAAAATTACAATATATATGTATATATAAATTATATATATATATTTAAATACATTTATTTCAATTATTATATTTGTTTCCAACGCTTTCGTCGGGGCGCGCGCATTCGTCCGTCTGTGGAGGAGGACACGTTGCACTATTTCCCCGCATTACAGCTTTCCAAAGGCGGGCAGCATTTTCCCCTTATTCAGGGACGTCTGCTCCTTGATCGAAACGTGATGATGGGATATCGGTTCTTCCTTCCGTGGATTCCTCCTCAAAACTCGCCACATAGTCCAGGTCTCCCTCATAGATTTAATACGTTGTTCCTGAAACTCTTCTCAGTGAAATGTTTACATGGACGCCAGTTAATTACACTGCTTCTGTCGGGACTTTCCAAAGGGTCCGGCCAGGGCAGCAATCTTAAGTCGGGGGAGTAGTCACGTTGAGGCAACAATAGCGTGTCTGGATGCTGGGGACTTGACATGTCTGTCTATTATCCCTGGACACATGGCTTCTCGAGGGCGTGGAAGCCTGAGGCATCCCACATCGAGCGTGGGGAATTATATTCCATAGACACATATCTGAGGTTCTCCTCAACTTCATGTGTTTAACAAAGACTATGCTGCGAGTTTAACGTCTAGAGGAGACGGATCAACCCGATCTGAGCATTAGCTAAAATGGATCGGATTGAGGGATTTCCCTTGAAGGGGTGCCGATACCGGGACCAGCCCATGGGCGGATGTGAAGAGGAGCGGACCGACATGGTCTCAGACCGACATGGTCTCACAGGGATATGACGGTCCCGGCGAGAATCAGGGTGGATGATGGATGGACAAATGAAGTGGAGGGGGAAATGAAATGGGACCATCGCAGGGGCGATAGTGAAGTTGGGCTTGAGCCTTGAAGAGGCCATGTACGTATTCCTATGGCAGGGAATCAATGTCCGCGTAGTTCGGGATGATGCCGGTGAACTAACGTGAAGGTGGACCTTGGCCCGATGAATTTCGCCAGAAAACTGACGTGAAGGTGGACCTTGGTCTGATGGGTGTCGTCAGAGAACCAACGTGAAGGTGGACCTTGGTCCGATGGGTGTCGTCAGTGAACCGATGTGAAAGTGGACCTTGATCTGAGGGGTTTCATCAGCAAACCAACGTGAAGGTGGACATTGGTCCGATGGGTGTCATCAGCGAACCGACGTGAAGGTGGACCTTGGTCCGATGGGTGGTGGGCTTGAACCTCTGGGAGGCTTCCTAGGTACCATGCCGTGACATGGGTCAATGTCCTCGTAGTTCGGAGAGTTTCATCGGTGAACCGACGTGAAAGTAAACCCAGGGGTCCACTAGTGGTGGGCATAAACATCGTGAAAGCGTCCTACATACCAAGCCTTGACATGGATCAATGTCCTTGTAGTTCTGATTGGTCACAACGGCTTTCCATCGGACTGGAATACATTTTAACGGCATGCTGGACGAGAGTGAACCCTGACATGAATAAAGGACGGTTGGTGGGCTTGATCCTCGTGAAGGCATCCTACGCACCACGCCTTGACACAGATCAAAGTCCCCGTAGTTCGGGATGGCGGTGGGTGTCGGAAAACCAACATAAATGAGGGACCTTGGTCCGATGGGGGATGGGATTGAACCTCTGGGAGGATTCCTACGTACCATGCCTTGACATGGATGAAATTCCTCATAGTTCGGGTGAAAATGGGGGGGGGGGGATTGGCACACCAACAAGGAGACGGTCTGGGCCAATGATTGTTGGGATTGAACCTCAGGAAGGCTTCCTACGTACCATGACTTAACACGGATCAATTTCCTCGTAGTTTGGGTGGTCACAACATCTTTCCATCGGACTGAAATGCAGTTTAACGTCGTGTTGGACGCAAATGGGACTCGATGTGAAATAGATGACATGTGGGCTTGAACCTCGTCGAGGCTTCCTACGTGCCATGCCTTGAAATGGATCAAAGGCCTCATAGTTCAAATGGGTGTGCAGTTTAATGTCTTACGGGACAAGGGCATGCAGTTTAACATCATGTTGGACGAGGTTGAAACTCGACGTGAATAAACGACCGAGTGGTGTGGCATGAACCTCGTGGAGGCTTCATATGTACCATGCCTTGACATGGATCAAAGTACTCATAGTTCGCTATGAGTGGGGGTCAGGGAGGGTGCTCACTCTAAACCCACGTGATTCATGCTCGGTGTGAGAAACAAGAGGTTGTAGGGACCTGACAATCACGTCGCGAAGGATGCGTCCGTGAGAAGTGAAGAGGGGCTTATGCATTAGGCGGCCCATTGTGTTGGGACTTACTCCAGGATAGAGGCCCGAGGTGGGGCAAAGCGCAGTGAAAGAGGGATTTGGGACCAATGATTGTTGGTGCCTCATTCCCTATCATGCCCTCCACTGACCTTGGTAGTGGGGAAGTACAGAGATGCAGGAGTGCAGCCATCCGTTGGGGAACTAGGTTCGTACTTCTCCTAAGAACATACGCCGCTCCAATAGGGAGGATATCATCCCTTGTGGAGTGGTAATTCCACTCCGGTGGAGAAGAGTGGAGTAATAAATGTTCGAGCTGGGGGGACCCTGCGTGCGAAGCATGGGGTCGGGTCACAGTTTAACGTCATGGGGTAAGGACGTGGTTCTTGGCAGTTTATCGTCCTGCAGCTCAGACGAGGTGGGTTCACTCCACACCCCTAGGACTTACATAATCGGTACCCTCTGGTCCTTGGGGGAGGGAAGGTACAGGCAAGGCCATTGTCAAGGGTGGTTGTAGGGGGAACCATCGAGGGGTCCACGTTAGCATGGCTATGCGAAGAAGTAGTAGCCGTTAGCGTGCCCATGCGAAGAAGCGTTAGGAAAAGCAATGCTACGAGTAGTATTGTCCGTGGGACATGGAAATCACATCGTGCATGCCTGGAGGGTTGCACGGGAAGTGGAATTTCCAAGAAAAGGGGTGTGCTTCGCGAAGCGGAGTGCCTTGGCCTTAGCATGGGGCATAGGTGTGAGTGGAGGGTGCTTCGCGAAGTGGAACATTATTCGCGGAGAACTGCCTCACGAAGAGGAGGTGCCTCGCGAAGCAGGGTGCTGCGAAGCAGTGTGCTTCACGATGTGTAGCGATCCTGCTTTAGCATAGGGATCACTAGTACAAGTTGGTTGTTTCGCGAAGCATAAATGCTCCGCGGCTGCCCGGGTTCCCTTGGGAATCCCCCTCCTTCGTGAATTCCCTTGAGCTTCGCAAATGGAATCCCTCTCAGAATAGGGGCTCAAAACGAGACAAAGCAAAGGCGTCACGCGAAGTAGAAGTACCTCGCATAGCACATGATTCCCGGGGGAAAAGGGTGCTTCACAATTCGGGAGAGGAGAAGACAAAATGTCGGATTGTCCATCCTCGGGACTCAGGGGGAGCTCGGTATTTATAGAAAAGGGGCGACGCGAAGCAGAATTCGCGAACCGCCTCAGGTGCTTCGTTACGCGCTCGCGAACGACAAAGTCGTTCGCGGAGAGTTACCGCCTCCGGAGCATCGCAGCGTGCTCGCGAACGTCAAACTCGTTCGCGGAGAGTTACCTCCTCCGGAGCTTCGCGGCGGGCTCGCGAACGTCAAACTCGTTCAAGGAGAGTTACCGCCTCTGGAGCTTCGCGAGACCGCGATGCTCAGGGTGCTTCGCGTCGATGCTTTGCGAGGCGGCATGCCGACCTTCTTTCCCGTCCCTTCCTTTCATGCAATATTTTGGTGCAAACAATATTATATTTTTAGGTATAAAATAATTGATATATTATGAAAAATATATATCGGTAAAATTAGTTTTTATATATTTATCTTAACCAAAAAATGTTAAAAAATTTATTTATTTATAAAAAAATTTATTTGTACTAATATTCAATATAGTCAGTGATACATTTATTAGAATTTTTTTATAATATAACTAAATTCATCATAATGTTAATATGTATTAATACATTATACATAGTTATTTTTGTTAATTATTTATAATTATTTCTCTAATTTTTTATTATTTATTCATTTATTTGGTATTATTATTTTAAATTTATTCATTATATATATATATATATATTAATCATTAATAACTATAAAATTCATTCATTTTTTAGAATTTATTTTAATATAGTTATATATTGGTTATAAATATTTTAAATAATTATTTAGTTTATATGGTTAATATTTATTCAATCTAACTTGTTATGTTTTAATATTTTTATTGAATTTAAAATATATATAATTTATTTATTTAAAATTATATAATTAAAATTATTATTATTTATCATTTCTACTAGTTTTCTTAATTATAAAATTAATATAATTATGACATCTAGCTCAAAACCATTCGATAGTGCTTGGTCCAAGGCCCCCGCATAACCACAAGCGCACCTCTCCATATTACATAAGTTGTTAACTAGTGGAAAGGTTCTATTATATATAATGAAGAGAATATTACTTTGAATTAGAGCAATGAAACAGTGTAATGAAAACCAAAATCATATATATTATATATATTATAGTACACATACATAGCTAATCCTAATTTTGTAATATATTCTATAATTATTTCATACAATCATACGTATAGTAATCACCGACTAGTCGATTGACAAAATGAAACCAAACCAAAAATGAAATTCCCTTACACTATCCCAACTACCATCCATAAGACATTCACTCCCGGTTTCCTGGTATATTCATGTTACACTATCCCAATCCACATAACGTCTTATGATGAACATGAAGGCGACATAAGGAATGCATGCAAATTATGGACTCCGTCTATGGTGTAAAATGTTTATCTCAGTAGGTTCAAAAAATTATCCCCAAGTATACTCCATCATATATGTCTATGTATGAAAAAAAAAATCATGTCACACATGAGTGTAAGATGTCGTGTTCTAACAATTCCACCACAACTCCCTGGGGGTTTTGTCACTATGTGCTAATAAGGAAACCATGCCCCCAAATCATACTCACATTCCTTCCATGATGCAAACCATCACATTGTTTCATATCTTGTTATCATAGTCATTCCCCAGAAATATTAAAATACTTAGGGTTTTGTGACATCCAAACATCAAAATGTTAGTCATAGGAAAAGGGTACAACCAAATACCCACATCATGAATAACGTTTTAATCACTCAATGAAGAGAATATCAGACGTATCTCATATCAGCCCATGAACTATCCACACATGGGATTTAAATTCCATTAGAAAAGAATATTTGTAATGATCCATCATCCACACTAGAAAATCCTTTCTTGTTAATGTAAGGTAACAAGAATATTAAACCATCCCCCTAGAATCCTTGTAGGTCAAAAGCATACCAACACATCCCTGAATGTTTTGGGACAGTCATAAGCACACCGACACCTACCCATAGAGTCCATGGATATGTCAAACACATTGGCCCATCCCTTATTTCTATATGGTTTTCACATGAAGAAATGTTGTCTAAAATATATCAAAAAATTTGTTAACAAATCCCTTTTAACTAGTTACTCAAGATCTTTTTCCATTTAGATCAAATATCCTCTTTCCTATTAGGGAATACATTTGATCATCTACCCCCACCCACACAGTGTTTTCTCATTGATACTAGTTAATTCCCATAAATAATCAAGGATGCCACATCTGAGAATTTCATCCAGAACCAAAACACAAGGATTGGTCTTCCCAATAATGGTCACTCAACAACACACATTCCACTACAAAGGGAAAATAGAAAACCACATAATATACACCTCGTATCATCTTGATTCCATCTCCATAGAAAGCCTACACCTAACACCAATGTCTTATCTCACATATTATTTGGGTGATATTGTATCCCACCACTTGGGGGAAACCTGTTTCCTTCACACCTTGTATATTCCTAAAGGAATCATAATCTAAAACTACTAATTTATCCATAAAAAAAATTCATGGGGGTGTCACTCACCAGGGATGAGATTAAATTACATATCATCTATCATCCCTAGGCTAATGATTCTCTCATCCATCCATATATCCAAAAAAACATGTCCCTGGTTAAATTCATCATATATCATGCCATGAGACCTACCCATTTTTTTATAAGTGCTTAACCTACAGCCTCATCCCTTGAGAAAATAGTCACCTGGAGATCATAATCCACCAAAGTGAAATAGATAACATAACTAAACATAGGAGGTGAGACACCATCCTAAACATTCATTGTATGAAATATTTAGTCTCTATCTATACCCATGTCCCTTGAAACATCAAATATTTTATACAGTCATGAATGAAAAATATATATGGAGTTGTATTAAAGAAACAACAAATGATTCCTTAAGCCCAATAATTAGATCCCAACATGACTACCACAAGGCCTCATGTGACCCTCCATGTACACAAGAGGCTTCAATCTTGAAGTTACGTTTTGAACACCATTAGTGGTGAATTCATACCCCCTGTATCAGTAATGACACATATAACTAGTAACATAGGATAAATAATAATAATTAAAAAATTCTTTAACAAATGGTATGGAATGTATCTTTATAATTTCAAAATAAAAAATCTCGTATAGAAAATGTTGAAGGATGAAAAAGGGAATGAGAATAACATGTATTTAAATAAAACACTACTATATCGCATAGTAATATATCATGATTCCTCAACCAAACATCATACTCTATCACCATGTTTTTTTGATAAGGCCTTTAATTTCTCTAAATCCCTAATTATATTGTTTTCATCTACATCAATATTATATTTCCGGGTTTTAGTATATACTTAGTAGGAGAATTCCAATTCTCCCAAAAACAAGTACATGTGCATAACATTGTATGACATGAAAATAATTAAATTGTTGACCAAACATCAAATATTACATTATTTTGTAGTCAGTCACTAACCATTACACAACATATCCTTTCTCTTACAAACTTTATCCCAATAATGAATTGATATTAGTTTCAAAAGTAATATACTAGAGTTGACCATATGGTCACCACATGTCTCTCATAGAGGAAATAAAGATAATTTCACATAATATCCTAAAGAATAATTATTCTTCTATTCTAGAAACATTTCCGTCAAACCCCATCACAATCCTAGGTCAGACCATAGTGTCATGATACCCTATTTCTACCCTAGGTTAACACAGATGGTCATTAAATTTGAACACCACCTTAGGTAAAACACCATGTCTATCATAACCATTCCTCTATCTTATTATATTTTTGTCTTCCACATTTGTTAAAAAAAATCAACATGTATGTGCTAACTAATCCATGATCATCCACCAATCATTTTCTATAAGATGTAAAACATCCAAATTTCATTAATCACACACAATAAGAATAAAAAAAAAGGAAAAATTGGTATAATAGTCACGTGTACAAATATCTATAGTCACACACACTTGATAATACTCTAATAGTTCCCAAAGTGATACAACAAAACGTAATTCTGATCATACATCAAACAATGTTTCACTGGCAACACAAGCACACACATGTGACCAAACATCAAACAACGTGAAAAAGTACATAGTCATACTACCCCATATGAAACCAAAAATCATATATATGGCCTATACATTGAAAGGATCATCATAACTTATGATTTATGAGTTTAATGTAAATATTTGACAAGTTTTGATTCCAAAATCTCACATCTCCACCACAAGATCAAACTCATGCATAAAGGGTCCCTAAAGTCGATTACATATTAACAGAAAAAGGGATATATAATCATACTCAATAATGAAATATGATGATGGATTATATCTACATGAACATAGATCCCAAAATTTGTTAACATCACAATATCTTGGACCATTTCAAGGATAATAACTCATCTCCCTGAGAACAATTATTATAAAGGAGGACCCCAGATCCCCATGAATATATAATAACATAAAAAATCCCACTTGTATGAAGGAATCGCTATGGTTTGCTGGTGAAATAAAAAAATCATTCATGGATTCAACAAATAAATATCCTAAAATATTATGAAAGTTATGTGGAATTCATCTCATTCCATGGAACAGTTAAGGGAAGGATCATCTATTGATTAGTAGAAGTAATAATTAAATTAAAATGGAATTCGAATTCTATATATAATTTTTAATGCATTTTCAGTTGTAAATTTTAAATAATCATGAAAAAAACATTCAGTTCGACGTTTTCAAACTCTATCATGACCGTAACCACGACCCCCACTATAGTCTTGGTGGTTTCGAGAACATGGGATTAGTTTTAATGACTTGGATAACACATTTCTAATGATCCAAATATATTATTCTTTTTACCTCACCATGGCCTCCACCATAGGTATGTGAGGTTCTTAAGCCTTTATACTATGTGTTCTGACCCACTACACCATGCATATGCCTATTCATTGAACTTCCACATTTCTCCTTGGATATTTCTCATAGGGGATCACAAGGAAACAAGACGTATTGTACAACGATCATGGTGTGGAATATATGCACTTCATGTTTTAAAAATTGGAGATTCTTATAAGATCATATCTCAACAAGGTAGGCACTACAAACCTCCATTGTATTCGAATTATATTTTCATCATCTACTAAATAACCTAGATCATGATCACTATCTACAAATCATTATCACATCATTTCACACTCTAGATCTAATTATTTGTCGTCCTTCAACTAGTCCACTAATGTAGAAGTGATAACCAATAATTCCCATGTCAGGAATCCATGTTCTACTATTGAATAAAAAATCAATTAATAATTATACTAATGAGATCCCATTTATCATATGAATACTGCTCTCTATAGTCGTGTTTCTATGGTGTTTTCATATTGAGATAATATACAATGAAGAAAAAATTAAACAGATTATAGGATATATTTAAGTAAAATGTATGTAAATATACACAAAAAAAATATTTAGATAATGTTTAGAACCTATAGTGGTATGATATGTGATATTTTCTTGTTGTCCATGGAAATAAAAACTATTCACCAAAGAGATAATTTCAACACAACATTAGAGACAAAAACAATGTTTTAAACTCCATGCCATGAGTTAGGTGGTTCATCTCATGAGGTTGAAACTAGAGTGACTCATAACCTGCTACCTAGTTCATCTAAATTATAAGAACGTTGAATCCTAAAATTTGCCACATTGAAACAAGGTACATATCTATTCCTAATCCTCTATTACTCTTGATTTGTGATTTTTCAATTTTCTTTTCAACTATAGGAATTATTCTATATAATGATCTATACACTCAATAACCCCTCTATTATTTTTACTCTAAGTCATAAGAGATTCCAAATATTATAATTCATATATGATCCATCTGTAGTAAATATGTAATTCAATAAAATACATAATCTCAAACTAATTCATGTGGTGTCCCCATTATAACACAACATCTATGTATTATGGGTCCACATAAATTCTTGCCTCACAGATCACATGCCCATGGAAATATAATTATTGAATACAAAAATGAAGCCTTAATAATATTTTATAAATATAATGTTCTTAAAATGAGATCAGTATGATGGAATGGATCCTTGTGTAACCTCCATTATTTCTTAGTAATTTGTGTCATTAATTTAAATAAATATTTCATACTTCATGAAACACTGACTTGGCTTACATTATATGGAAGATTGAGTTTATGCGAAACTACACATTAAATATTCAAATGATATATTAATAACATAACAATTAAATATAGTAATATAAATATTAACAAATAAATTTTTATTGTCATTTATAATTCAATCAATTAATTGAACCATATTTATAAGGAAATGTATATGTTTCATTAAAATATATGTGCTATTTTGATAAAAGGAATACTTCTTTTGTCCATTTTTGAATAATAATAAATTTAATTTTATTAACTATTATAAATTAAATTTCGGGAAAATGTCTTATTTTTTGAATTCATAATACCAAATATTATTTTAGGGTGAACCATTGATAATTTTATGAGATGTTTCATTTTTTAATTATAGTGAAAAGTACAACGTTTTAATTTGAAACTGCCTTTTCACCAAATTTATTTATATTGTATGATTATCATCTTAATTGGTTTTAGAGTATATATTGATTATATTATTTTCATTTTATAAAATTTTGGTCATTTGATTTAATTTCACATTAAAAATGTATATAATCACATGGAAATTTGTTGATAGATTTTTCTTCTTTAGTCCCTTCTTTTTGGTAATCACAACAAGAATTAATTTAAAATTAATTAATGTAACTAACATGTCATATATTTTGTATAACAGAATTCATTTTTAAATTCTAAATATCAAAATTTGTTGAGGGGTAATTTTGGGAAATTTTTGGAAAACGACCATTTTTTATGAAGAGTGAAAAACACTACTTTATTGTTTAAAACCAAATCTCATTTAAATATTTATTATTTTATTTACATTTATTTTAATCCGAAAATAGATACAGAATACCTGTATTAGTTAATTTGAATTCATTGGATCCATTTTAAAATAAGATTAGATGTCTGAAATTTAATTAAACATTGTAACATCATTTACCCACATTCTATGAACATTTGAAAATTTGCAGAAAACATAAATTTATCACTTCTATAAATTGAATTTCAAACATCTAAGGTACACGGTTGGAATAAGTATGTAAAATGTGGTTAAATATAATGTAAATAATTTTTTATGAATAGTAACTATTGAATTTTATTTATCATGGATAAAAGTAAATAGGGTAATTAATTGAAAAAATGATATTATAATTACACTAAAACATGTCCTAATTCTATTAGACAAGTGTCATTCGACAAAAATCAGCCTTAAGAATAAATTGTGTTCTTATTTGATCCACATGGAATAGATGATGAAATTTATTATTATTTTATTTAAAGAAGAGTTAAAAGTGTAAAATTCAATGTTTAATAACTAAACCATTTTTAATATAGTGTTCTACATAATATAAATTTTACTAAAATTATACATTATAACGATAAACTTTTTACATCATGGTATTTTATTTATGATTTTTAGACGTTAAAAATTTATATTTATTTATGATACAATGATGATGCAGTAATTACCATATTAATGAATGATTAAAATCAATGATATTATAAATATAATAGTAAATTTAAATTGAAACTTTTGATGCATTAAAATATTTTTTAAGGTTAATATAAATTTTAAGGGTTGATTTAATTTAATTTTTTGGATGTAATCATGTTTTTTTGACTTTCAAAAAAAACCTAATACTAAATAGTGTCATAATTGGCATAAATGAGTTTTAAAAATTAATAATATATTATTAAATGTTATATTATTTCTAAAAATATATTATTAGGACAAAGGAAATATATAATTATTGATATGTAATTAATTATCCACTTTATGTTCTCTTGTAATTTTATAATAATTGTATTAACCACGTAATATAAAAATACAAGAAGACATGGTAAAAGTTAAACTATTTAACAATGAATAATATCTAAAATATAAGGTTAATAAGGTGACCTAAAATCGTGTAAACCTATAGTGTGAGAATATTTTGATCCATCCACACTTGAGACTCGAAAGAAATCAATTTGGAGGCATTATAACCCAAAAATTATTTTATAATACAATAAAATTTCATAACTTTCCTAAAGTGATCATCACCTCTCTAATAAAATGGTAAATCCTCTTGTCTTAATTTCACACCTCCAAAGCCATTTTAAATGTCCAAAACCTACTAAAATCCCCTCCAAACTACCTTAACATCATCCTAGAGGCCTTAATTTGATCATATATCTATCCTAATATGACCTTTTAATCAGATCAAAAGGATGCACCTGAAGAAGAGATAATAATTTCATCACCTAATTCAATTTTCTTTTAATATTCGACATCCTCATTATTTTTTGTTACCATACCAAATATAAAAACTCAAGAACCTTATACATGTATTTATGTTATTATAAATATTGTAAAATTATATTCATTATTCTATCCATCTAATTAATTACAAATTCACCATATGTGCGTACGTATGGCTTGCAGTCTCCATGACGTGGCGTAGTTAGTTATTCAACACTTCATTGTTTGGATAGGTATAATAATGAGTATAATTGATGTAAATAATAAATACAAAATTTTAATGATTTTGTATATATTATATACCATCAAATTACATACGATTTCACCAGAAATAGAATGATATTTTCGCTCATGCGTGTGTATCGATTATCGTCTCCAAAAACACGATGATATTCCTTCACCATCGTAATAATTCAATAATTATTTTTACTTTATGAATAAAAACACTTTTTAAAAAATAATATAATTCTGGATATGAATCAAATACAACATATCCCTAAAGAAACATGACTTACGTAACATAACATATAATGGAAAACAAATCAGTTAACACTGGAAACAATGATACTACAGAAATATTATTAATAATGAAATATTAGAGAATGATATCTGATATCATATACAGTTATGTGGTTCTTGGATAATTTAATAACAACTATTAACTATTATACAGGAGGTTAACATACCATCGACTAAGGAAAAGTACAAGGTATGTAGTATTTATCTCACCTTTTTCCCCTGAGATTCATGCTATATTTGACACTATTTCAATTTGTGTGGTTTCTGTAATTCCCATGATTGTATTATTTTTATAATACACTTCAATTTATGTGTATTCATATCTTCATTGAGTGATCCTTCATTCATTGGTTTCATGTTTCTTATGTTTCAAAATTGGTTATAGTTAATTTTACAATCTCTTTATTATCTGTGGTTGTTTATATGTAAGTAACTACTGGGACATCATTATCATCCACATCTATGTTTCAAAAAAATGTATTTCAATATATTTTCCCTACTTCCATGAATATAGTATAATGTTATTTATACAATTTTTTGACATTTTATAAAATGTTTTTAATGTAATCTACTTGTCGTTTTCCAAAACAAGGCACTTTATGATCTTTTTGAAAAATTATGGAAAGAATGTTTTTTATCATATGCAACAGGTGCAGATATTTTTTGTCATTATACACAAATGAATATTCAATTACAAGTTTATAATAATATTTTAAAAATAAATTTTTCTTTTAAAATTTAATGACTTTTAAATTATTTCTAAATATAATGATATATTTCCCTGGAATAGTTTTAATTTCATCTACATCAATTTTGTTTGTTGGATTTTATGCTTGTTTGATGTTCATTTATTGTGATAAAATATTCCACATTGTATTGAAGGTTTTATGATATGTTTGACTGTGTATGTGATATTTTTATAACATTCATGATTTACGGTTAAAGTATTCACATTTAATATGAATGTTTTAAAACAAATGTTAATGTTATGATTCAAAATTTTCATACGAGGATTACATTGGACACTGAAAGTGATGGGTGAAACAGACTATAGATCATCATTTTATCAGTTTGTATCATTACAAAAACTATTTTCATGGAACAAGGCATTGAAAATTTATTATTTTTAGTCATGGCCCAGGGCCCTGACTATGTGGGAATGATTTATGGAATTATGAATTCCACCATTATAATATTATCTATTGATATTACATGTAATTATTCGAATAGTATAATAAAAATGTGGTTATGTAAATTGATTTTTTGTTATTTATATTTTCCATATTGTGCAGAAGATTAATATGAAGTGTCTTGTGTTTTAGTCTTATACATTTCCTTAAATGATTATGCTTATTTATAATAGTTTCAGTTAAATTTTTATTCATACTGATCATCTAATCTTACCACTTTCTTATGTATTCCTTCTACTGGTATGTGAACACATATATTTTTATTGACCTCTAGGGATAACCTAATGGATAAGAGTTTGTTCAAGGGGGACACAATGTTCCTGATCATTCTATTTCATGAGGAAATGTAAAACAAATGTATGTATCTAGTATATCCAAGTCTACTAAACTTATCGGTATCTTGAGACATGATTTCATGTGATCATTCCAAAATTATTTAATAATATACCCACTCTGGGTAGATTGTTTTGGGGCGTTACACATTGCATATATTTATATTGATCATGAGTATATTGAGATATCCTTAAGAAAAACACAATTAAGTTGTCGAGATATAGATGTCATATCCTATTAATGATAGTCAATAACATTGTTTATTCATTTCACAAACAGAATGGAATGTCAATGTAATCATATCATCCTTATCTAATACTGATAGTTAACAACAAAATAACCTCTTCTCTTACTTTAATATGGTTCTATCTTCACCGTAATTTAATATTGGAGAACCAATGGAGTTGCAAAATGTAGTCAATAAAGTCATCAAACAGTGAATGTGAATATCGATACCTCATTGTCACTTTTTATAGATTATTTTATTATACTAATTACTTACTAATATCATTTTCCATCATTGAAAAAAATAACAGAGCAGCTAATGTAGAAATTATTGGTTTCATAAATCTTTTTCCCACTAAATCCATAAGTTTTACTTTGAGTTGCTTTAGCTCACTAGAATCCATACAATACTAGGAAATCTATATAGGATGAAATCCTAGTATTATTTAATTCTCAATGTGTAGTCCTATTTCGGGTTGGAGACCTAAAAAGTAATTTTAAAAGATATCATGATAATGTTCCACCGTTAGAGGAATAGAAGAGGCTACATCATGCTCTATCAAGAGAGCCAAACCTAATACTTTCATTATAATAGCACATCTATTTCTCATGTCTATTATTCTTATTATCTATACACCCATTCTTCATTCTTCATAAACCTACCCCCATAGGTCAAATTAAATGTAAAAAATTTTCTATTTCAATCAATGTGTATAGGGTAACTAGTCATCCAGACACTGATAATAATAATATTGAAGATTTCCATCTCAATGATCATGTAATATCATATAATATATATAGAAAAAAGACAATTAATGGACATCCTATAATTATTTGATGATTCACATTCATTACATTGAGTTTCCTAATATAGCATTTGAAAAGTTATATTTACCTATATGTAAATCCTAATACCAAATTTAATAGATATAAATGAATGGGAACAACCCATATAATTCAAGGCGGTAAATATAATATATGTAAGGATGAAAGGACTTTCAAAAATTGATGGTCCCCAACCACCTCCATTTGGAACCAAGTCTATTCTATATATTCTTATTGTTTTTGGACTATGACCTAACCCACATGTAATGAGGCTCATTAGGGTATCCAAATTTTGTGGGGTCATATGATACTACTGAGGACCCCTAAGAGTCCCTTCGGTCCTAACAGATGTCTATTCTACATCCCAATGTGAACCATTCTATAACACCCTAACCCAGATCTTCTAAAAGTTACACATATTTACACACTAATGACATATAATAATAGGACTCAGAATTTTTTTTGATAATTCCATCACATTCCATTTATTAAAAATGGAGGACCTCCTTCTTCCATAAAATATGCTAAAAAATCACTATTATAATGTAGCTGAGTTCCACCACTCTTTCATGAGTCATCTTCCTTCCTCTTCCTATTTATGAAATTATCATTATTAATTACAGGAATGGATGAAATAATACCCACCATACTATCCTCATCCCAAAACATCTTAATCACCATGGATTTGAGAAGAGCATATGTGTATTTCCTCATGTTGATTATCTTAATTTTATTCCGTAAATCCAACTAAATGATGGTTTTGAAATTCTTGGAATTTTGTGCCTTATTACTAGCTAGGTGATTATAAATGAAAATTAACTTTTTCAAAAGTTAAATGTAAGAAAATATTTTCATCAATATCTACTAAAAATCTGTGAACCCTTAATAATATTCATTTAATGACCTATAATATAGTTATATGGAGTGACTGTCTACATTATTACATTGATATAATGTAAAAGGGATCATATCACCATGAATTGAATTGACTTATAGTATTGAAGACCTAGATACCATAATTTCATTTTATGTTGGATGTAATACATAAAATGTTCTAAAATTAAATAATTTATATATATGATACTCAATCAAAGATTCATTATTCATATCCTACGTAAAAGATAAAAATAATGGAGACATCAATTTCATTGAAGTGGTTACATAAATCTAAAGATTTCATGATTAAATAAGGAATAATCAATTTGTATTGGTAATTAAATGAAAAAAATTCCATTTAATCAATAACATTGTAAAAAAAGAATCCATATATAATATAAATATACCAATCATTAGGATAATAATAAATATTTTTTTGGGGAATGAAAAGATTAATTTTGTCCATTATGATCACGGCCTTGTGTGAAGATATTTTCAAATATGTTTATGAGTACACTAAAACCTATTTAATTTGGAATGAAAAATAGTTTATATGATTATACATGTCTATGTATCGAGGGATATAAAAAACATGGCTCCACCAGAATCATTTTTTAAAATTTATTTCACATTTATTTAATGACAAATTTAATTAATAAACATTATCCATTGTTAATAAATATTATTATTGAGTACTGAATCATGAAATAATAATTTCTCAAGAAAATAAAGTAACATTCATAAAAAAAAATATTATGTATAGTTGGTATATTTTTTAGACAGTAATGGAAGGTATGTTCTTATATAATGGAAGGTATAAATGATGGTTCCATTGATAATTTAAATCATACCAGACTACCAATCATTGATGGAAATGATTATGAGTACTGGAGAGACAGAATGAAGGATTTTATTAATAACACTAGAGTGGATAATTTTATTTTCTTACTAGAGAATAAAAAATTCCAAATAAGTAAGTAAGAACCATCACCAACCATGAAAAACATGAATATCCACTAAATTAAAATATAAGAAATACATTGTTGTGTTCCATGACTATGAATATATATAGTAATATTTCATCATGTAATGCATTCCATTGAATCAAGAAGAATTTTTATGTCACACTCTTTGGTACATCTATAGTTATAGAAATAAGAAGAGAATTGTTCCGAGCATAATATCATGGGTTTTTTTACCGTATGGAGAACCATTTTGCACGTTTAAACAATGATTCATGACCACTGTAAACAAAAACAAATTTTTGGGATAAATATGTTTAGATGATAATATTATTATGGACAAGGTTATAGATATTAAAACCAATGAGTGAGAATCCAATAATAGATCCATTAGTGAGAACTGTAAGGATTTTAATATAACTGTTGATGTAATTTTTGGAACTCTTCCTCACCATGAAAAAAGAATTAAAAATGATATATATATGAATGATAAGAAAAATTTAAATGTATGTGTAGCATATACTAGTACTAAACTCAGTATTCCTTAAAGGGTTACATGATCTATGTCTAAGAATGACAATGTTCTATCTGAGTCTAGTGAAAGTGAAAATTTTAAAAATGAATTAAATAATATTACTCGAAGGATGAATATGATTATGGGAATGAATGTAATTCAGTATAAATATAAAAATAAATAAATAAAGCAAAAGAAAGCCTCAGAAGTAACATGCTATGAATGCAAAATATTTGGACACATCTCGCCAGATTTCCCCATGCTCAAAATAAACGATTGAAAAAAATTTATTCTTAGAGGATCAAAAAAATATATTAATCATATAATTGCAAGAACGTATTGAAGGGTAATGATACATGGAGTTCTAGTGGTGTTGTCTCATCTAATGAATCCTTATAATATGAATCTTCTAGTTAGAAGTATCTTGGTCTACCTGTAAAACTACCCATTGAAAATCATTGTATAATGGACAAGACACCCAATGCTGAATCTCTAACTAATGTATCTTGTAATGAAAATTATATTGATGATAAAAATTATTGGTCCTTATATGAAGAATATTCTTCTAATTAAGATAAATCATATAATTCTTATAAATAAGTGTCTAGTATTTATATATTTTATGAGAATAAAAATTGTAAAATAAAAGAGAAGTTTGTAAAAGAATATTCAAGAATTTATTTTTTAACCAAAAAAGTATCAGTTAAATCCATGGATCCTGATTAGAAAACAACTTAATTGTAATTTATTTCTAGAAACCATAAGTAATTTAATTCTGAGAAGGATAGTCATTCTAAAAATCATGAAAATATTATTTACAAGAAAACATTTTTAGAGAAAAACTCAGTTCCAAAAATTCATAACATTTAGGATAAGAATTTATTCATTAGACTAAAATATGAAATTTGTTCCTTAAAAAAATGTATCAAATTTTACCTAAGTAATTAATTAATTTGATAAAATGTATTCTCATATTCATCATCGAAGGAATATTCCAGAATTGGTTATACGCACTCCGAACCTATTTATACTAACAACTATTCTGTTCCCCAATGTGCCCCATTTTTCAAAAAGTGACAATGTGGTGGAAATTGGGATGAAATTGTTTTTTAAATAAAACCGAATCATTAGGTTTTTAGAAATCATTTTTTTAATTAAATGTGGATTCATAAAATTTTACATTCCGAAACTTCCAGATCCCAGAACGTTTGGATTCTAAAACACTATGTCATTTATTTTTATGAATATATAGAAAGTGCCAATAGAAATACAAGGTACATGGAATGTGGATATTCCCCAAATATTACTGGTAACAAAATCATATTTAAATTGATTATCAAGATGAATGGAGGAAGAATAACTTTGGGAGATAATTCTTAGGGAGAAATTGTTGGTATAGTTAACATTGTTCATCATGGAAAAAAATGATTTCAAAAGTTTTTCTTATTCAGGGACATAGAAAAAACCTCATTAGGATATGTAAATTATGTAATTAGGTATACCTTATAATTTTCATGAATGGTAAATTATTATTACACAATTCCAAGGAAGAGATTATTCATTCAGTCCATAACCATGAGATTGTATACCCACTAAAAATTGGTAACCATAAAAGCCAAGATATACACTGACTTAGCACAATGGATGATCCATATTGGATATTGCCTAGAATTTTAGGACTCTGTAACCTTAGGAAAAATTGAAAATGATCAATAAAAATATTTTTATAGATCTACAAGAGAATATATTTGGGACTTCAAAAGTCTTTTTTCCTTTTAAATATTGAAAGCAACATAAATAATGTTTTAAATCAATTGGTGAAGTCTCACCTTATGATAAATTATAGTTAGTGCATATTGATCATTTTCGTCCAATAAAAATTAGAAGTAATGGACGAAAATATTATGTATTTGTCTTAGTTGATGATTACACTGTATTTACATGGGACTATTTTCATAAAAATAAATCAGATGTTTTTTCTTATTTCAAATCTTTTGTATCGCTAATGAAAAATGAAAAAATATTCATTTGATAACTATTTATAGTGATCATGGTTGATAATTGAAAAATTTTTATACTTTTTTTAGTAAAAAGGGCATTACTCATAACTTCTCATCTCCAAGAAATCTTCAATAGAATGGTGTTGATGAAAGATAAAATCTAATTATTCAAGAGATTACTAGAACTAGGATGAGTGAATATTCTATTTCTAAGCACTTTTGTGTAGATGATGTTAGTACTAATTTTATACATTAAATATTTTTTAAACATAACTTTTCTTTACAAAACACTTTATGACTTTTGAACTTGCTTGATAACCTAGAAATTTTTACATCAATTTACTAGGTTGAAAATTATTTAACATTAATACTAAAGATAACTTTAAAAAAATTCCCCAAAATATATTGATGAAATTTTTCTAGGATACTCCACTACTTCTAAGACCTAAAGAGTTTTTAATAATAATACATGTACTATTAAAGAAATAGTCCATGTAAAATTTGATGAAACTGATTCTTTGGTTTTTGAACATCCTAAAACAACATCCATTGATATATTTTAAAAAAATATTTATGATCCATTGATATAAAATTATTATATTATGGAAAATGGATAATAAAATATTTCTAAATCATTTAACATAGAATATTTTCGACCATATGTTGATTAACATGTTTTAAAAACAAAAATAATTTGTTTCTTAAAAAACACCTCAGTGATAGTATCATTGGTGATGTGAATCAATCAATAAAAACCATATGTTCCATAAGAAATTATGTAAAGAATTTATCATTCTCTCCAAATTAGAACCAAAGAGAATCGATGAAGCATTATGTGATTATGATTCGATTAAATCCTAGCAAGATGAAGTAAATTAATTCGAAAGGAATATAGTCTGGACCTTGGTTCAAATACCTAAGGAACCATTATTAATTGGAGTAAAATGGGTTTTCAGAAATATGTGGGATAAAAATGGAGTCATTGTAATAAATAATGATATATTAGTGGATTAGGAATATAATCAACAAAAAAGAGTAGACTATGAAGAAACCTTTCATTCAGTAGATAGACAATAATCTATTCTATTTTTACTTCATTTTGCAGCATTATTTCATTTCAAACATTTTCTAATGGAAGTGAAGTTTACTTTTAATAATAGATACGTTGAAGAGGAATATTATGTTGAACTACCTCCTGGTTTTGATGATACAAAACATAATGAATATGTTTTAAGAAATAACAGAGAATAATATGGACATAAAAAATCTATTAGAGATGGTATGAAAGAATTACATGATTTCTATTACAAAACAATTATGGTAAAAGACTACTAATACAACTCATTTTATAAATAAAATTAAGAAAAATGTTTTGATTGTGTGTAACGCCCCGTCCCCAGTTATACGGAGTCAGTGCATTATTACATAACTTTGGAATGATAACAAAAGATCATGTCTCAAAAAACAGCTTAATTTTGTAGCCTTATAATCACTATATACATTCATAAAATTTACATTACATCATAATGTGAAAACTACAACAATATCTTTTCTCCACTGTCATATGCCCTTATACTATCCCTGCAGGCCATTCATAAAGTACTTCTTCACATCCTGGGAAAAATAAAACATTGAAAGGGGTGAGCTCAGATTCTCAGAAAGGATAACAATATAGCGGTAACATTCATAAATAAGCTTAAACATTTAAAGCAATGTATAGCTAAAAAAAATCCTTTTAAACTTGAACTTAAGATAACATGGAAAAGATAAAATGAAATAATTCTATTTACTTATTCACATGGATATTCTACTAGTCGAATAATCACATGCAATATCAATAACCACTTTCATAATGATGGACTGCATAATGCCATACGATCATAACCACATAGTCAAGGCCTTGGGCCAAGAATACAAATATGATTTTTTTCAAGGACTTGTTCCAAGACACTATTTTGTCTCATGAGACCTATCGATGCATCGTGGAGCTATAGCGGGCTCCACCTGTCTCTTATTAAGTCTAATTCATTCCTTATATGAACATGTTTAAACATAACATAAACATTCATATTAAAACTAGAAAACAAAATATCAATAATTTATCCATAAACCATGAATGGTATAAAAATTACACATCCATAATCAAACATATCACAAAACCTTCAATACAGTATAGATGTTTCGTATCATAATTAATCACATTCAAATAAGTTTAAAATCCATCCAATGATGTTGACATAGATTAAATCAAAACTATTTGAGAGAAATATCTCTTTTTTTAAATCATTTAAAATTCACATAATAATAAAATAAAAAATTTTCTTTGAAAATATTATTTTAATCTTTTAAGGGATGCTTCGACGATTTTATAATGGTGGAAAATAGCCTCCCCCTCCGTATAAGTTAAAAAAGACATTCTTACATTAATTCCGTCGAAAAGGTTAATATGGACCTTGTTTGGAAAACGACTAAAATATTACTTTATAAAAATTTTATAAAAAGTAAACAAAGTTATAAATGACTTTAAACCATAGTCTATAAAATATTAATAATGATTTTAAATTCATCTTTATGAAACATGGATGTGGATGATAAAGAGGTCCCAGTAGATAATTACGTATAAACAACCTCGGATAATGAAGAGATTGTGAAATAAACCATTATCTTGTACTTTCACTTGGTTAAGGGTAGGTCAAAATCCTATATAATGGTGAAATAATTGTTATTAAATTATACATGAATAATATACATTAATATGATTTCACATATGATCTTTTAACATTGTTTTGTTAATAATATCTTAGTATTAACGTCATTTTGGGTGTTAACTTTCTCGTTTTATATTATATGATTTGTTATGTAGACATGTTTTTTATGGATTAGTTATATATTATTGACATACAGAATGATATCAAGTCCTTAAAAATTATTTTTATTCGTCAAATGATAATTACAATTGAATGGATACGATGGGGAATAAATCTCATCGCGTTCGTGAAGACGGTTGTCCGTACGTACACACGAGTGACAATATCACACATTTGATATTAAAATAATATATAATTGGATAGTATATAATATATAAAGAATAATTATCATGTTATATTTATTATTTACATGAATTACACATCATTATTATAAGCATCCAAATAATAATATTTTGAATAACAATTACACCACGACGTTGAGACGGTAAGTCGTACGTACACACGTATAGTGACATGTCATTCAAAAGATGGATAAAATACTGAATATGGTTGTACCATATTTATAATAACATCAAATTATATATAAGATTCGAGATTTATTATTTTATAATGGGGAAAACAAAGAAAGAAAAGTTGAAGAAGAAAGGAACTTGAAAGAGGGTGGTGAAAACATTACCTCTTTTTCGGGTTCTTCCTTTTGAATTGATCAAAAGGGATCCTTAGGTTTGCTTCATAATCAAAATAATGGAATTAGGATGAAGTGAGGGAAGTTTTTAAGTTATTTGTGCTGGTTTTGGCCGAGAAAAAAGGGTATGAAGGTCTGAATTAGAGAGAAGGGGGAGTTCCCTTTTATAAGAGGGGTGAGGGGCACATTTGGAAAAGAAAGAAATATTATTTTGTACTATAAAAATATTCGGTTTCTAATAACTAAAAACTGACTTATTTCTAGTATAATGTGGGGATGGGTCGAAAAAAACTCAACCATTAAGTTTTAGATAGTTTTGGGTTACATTATTAACCTTATCTTTTAGTTTTAACTCTTTGTTAATTAATTTACCATTTACCATGTCTCATTGTAATTTTATATTATAAGGATAATAATTTACTATAAACATCCAAGAGACCCCCAACTGGTCCATTAATGATAAAAAAATCATTAAATAAGTCCTTTGGCCGAACCTTAGAATTTTATGAATATAATATCAGTTAATAATATAATATTTGATTTATGTCAATTTTGCCACTATTAGGTATTTTGTTTTTTGATAAATTCATAACAGCATTATTACTTCGAAAAAAATTTATATAATAAATAATAGTATTTCATATTAACCTATAAAATTATTGTAATTCATAAAAAGTCTCAAATTACATTTATTTAGATATTTATAATATCAATTATATTAATATTTCATTAATTGGATAATTACTGCATTACCATTTTGTCATACATAAATTTAATTATATAATGTCTAAAAATTATATATAAAATACCATTATGTAGGAAATATTTTTATATTTATAATTAATATTTATAATCTCATTTATCTTATGTATAACCCTATATTAAAAATGTTTTAGTAATTAAACATTGATTTTAACTCTTTTAACTCTTCATTGAATTAAATAATAAAAAATTTCCTCATCTACTCCATGTGGACCTAAATGAAAATAGCTTATTCCTAAGGTTGTTTTTAGTTGATATAGAATTGTCTAATAGAATTAGGACATGTGTTAGGGTAATATTAATATCATTTTTAGACTCAATTACCCTATTTACTTTTAACCGTGGTAAATAAAAGTAAACAGTTACAATTCACCAAAAAATATTTTTACCATATTCAACCACATTTTAGACTTCGATATTAAACATGTATCATGGAGTTTCTAAATTCCAGTCATAGAAGAAGTAAAATTATGTTTTACGTGAGTTTCCAAATTCTCCTAGGAGGTGGGTAAAATACTGTGAAAAGTTCAATAAAATTTTTATATATCATAAATTATTCTAAACTATCTCCAATTAATTATGTTGAACATATATAGGTATTATGTTTCCATTTTGACCATAAATAAATTTAAATAAAATTAATAATTATTTAAATAAAAATTCGGTTTTAAACTATAACTCAGAGTTTTTCAGTATTCATAAAAAAGTGAATATTTTCAGAAAAATAACAAAAATTCACCCTAAGCTAATTTTGATATTCCGAATCCAAAAATGAAGTCCATTTTGAAAGATAAAATTAAAAAATTCAAAAAGTGGTTATTACTATTAATATCGTCAAGTTTGATTAGTTGTGGTGTGTGTTAGAACTCGAAGTTGTGTACAACACACGCTACTAGATTATTCAAAGAGAAGCATATCTTGGAAGCTTGGGGTGTTACATTCTCTCCTACTTCAAATAATTTCATCCTCTATATTTCTAGAATAATACCGCATGAAAATACTCGGGTGATTGTTCATCATAAGTTCCTCGGGTTCACACATTGCCTCTTCCATCTTATGGTTTCTCCATAAAACTTTTACCAGACAAGTCGTCTAGTTTCTCAGCAGTTTTTCTCTGGTTTCAAGATTCCTAATGGGCTCTTCGCAATAAGACACATCAAGTTCCAGTTCTAATTCCTCATAGGTGAGTACATGCATCGGGTCAGGCATGTATTTTCTCAACAGTGATATGTGAAACACATCGTGAACATTGGAGAGATTTGGCGGCATTTCCAAACGATATGCTATATCACCAATTAAATCTATAATTTCGAAAGGTCTGATGTACTTAGGACTCAATTCATCTTTCGTACAGAAAGGTATAACTCCCTTCCATGGAGATACCTTCAAGAAAACATGATCTCCTACTTAAAATTCCAAACCCTTCATTCAATTATCGACATAGCTCTTATGCCTACATTGATCTGCTTTGATGTGGTTTTGGATTACCTTCACCTTTTCTACCTTTTCCTCCTCTAGTTCTAGGCCTATGAGTTTTATTTCACCAACGTCATCCTAACAGGTTGGTGTGCGACATCTCTTTCCATACAATGCTTTATATGGTGTCGTCTGAATACTTCAATGGAAGATAATGTTATAGGAAAATTAAACTAGAGGTAAATATCGATCAAACATACCCTAAAAGTCAAGTAACCATGATCTCAATATTTCTTCTATGGTTTGAATAGTCTGTTCAGATTGTCCATCTGTTTGAGGTTGGTAGGCAGTGCTCAAACGATGTTCAGTATCCAAGGCCTTCTGATGACTATTGCAGAATCTTGAAGTAAAATGGGGATCACGATCAGAAACAATCGGTAGGGGTACTCCATGAAGTCTCACAACTTTATCAATATATAGTCTTTCTACACATTCCAGTTGTATATCTTTTCTTTAAGAAAGAAAATGTTCTGAATTTGTAATGTGATCAACAATTACCCATATTTCATTGTTCTTTCTACGTGTCTTTGATAGCCCCATGAAAAAGTCCACAGTAATATTATCACATTTCCACTCCGGTATGGAAAGAGGTTGCAATACTCGTCCAGGCTGTTTCCTTCCAGCATTCACTTGTTGAGAAACCATATATCTTGAGATAAAATCAGCAATATCACTATTCATTTTGTCCCACCAAAAATGTGCCTTCAAATCTCAATTCATTTTGGTGCTCCGAGGGTGTATAGAGAAATTGGAGTTATGAGAATCATCTAACAGTTCTCTTTACAGATCAGGTATGTCGGGAACACAAATTCCTTTCCCAAATTTCAAAATACCATATTAATACACAGTGTCTCTCAATATCCCATCATTCATAGCTTTAATATTCTTTTGAAACTCTTCATCATTGGTCAGTGAACTATTTATCCAATATAGAAAAGATGGTTTGGAATCCATTTGAAAAAGTATCGATGTTTCACCTTCCATGGTAGTTCCCATATCCATCTACACTAGATCCATGAAAATAGGATCCCATTCAATTCTCATAATGTTCAAAACTCCATGATCTTTTCTACTCAAAGAATTTTCCACCTTATTCCCCCCCCCGTGTGGTTTTGTATTTTGAAATCATAATCCTTGAGTAGTTCAATCCATCGCCTTTGCCTCATGTTGAGTTCTTTCTGTGAGAAAATGTACATCAAAATTTTGTGATAATTATAAATCTCACAATTTTTACCATAGAGATAATGTATCCATATCATTAAAAAAATTATTATAGGAGGTAACTCAAGATCAAGAGTAGGATTGTTTTTCTCATGAATTTTTAGCTGTCATGATGCATAGACAATAACCGTATCAATCTGTACAAGGATACAACCAAGTCATTTCATTGAAGCATCATTATAAATAAAGAACCCATCATTCCCTGATGGTAGAGTCAATATAGGAGACTTCAATAATATTCTATTTAGTTCATCAAAATATTCTTCATAGTCTTTTGTCCAATAAAATTTAACCACATTACGTGTGAGCTTCGTTAATGGGATAGCCAATCGGGCAACGTTCTAGAAGAAACGTCGATAATAACCAGCTAAACCAATAAAACAATGTACCTCAGTTATACTCCTTGATGCAGTCCATTCAAGGATTTCCATGGTCTTATAAGGATCAATAGAGGATACATCATAAGATACAATATGTCCAAGAAAAGAAATCTCATGAAGACAGAATTCACAATTGCTAAATTTCCCATATAATTCATGTCTTCTTAGAGTCTTCAAGACAATTCTCAATTGATTTTCATGATCTTATTAGATTTTGGAGTATACCAAGATATCATCAATAAATACCACCACCAAATCATCTAGATATTCCTTGAAAACTCTATTCATTAGATCCATGAATACAGAGGGTGCATTAGTTAGCCCAAAATGCATTAATATAAACTCGTAATGCCCGTACCTGGTTCAAAATGTTGTTTTTGGAAATTCTTCCTTATTCACACGCAACTGATGGTATCCAGATCGAAGTTCAATATTTTAAAAGTATTGAGCTCCTTGCAGTTGGTCAAATAAATCATCAATGCGTGGTTGGGGATACTTGTTATTTATTGTTATATCATTGATTTCCCTGTAGTCGATACATAACCTCATAGATCCATCTTTCTTCATAATAAAAATGACATGGGCTCCCCATGGAGAAACCCTAGTGAAAATAAATCTCTTATTACTCAATTCCTCTAGTTTTTTATTTAGTTCAACTAATTCCACTGTGTCCATTCTATAAGGGATCTTCGATATAGGCCTTAAAATAGGAATTAAATCAATGGAAAACTCAATTTCTCTTTCTGGAGGTTGTCTAGGTAAATCATCTGGAAACACATCAACATATTCTATCACAATGGGTACAATGTCTATTTGAACATTCCTTTCCTCACCCACAGTCATTTAATTATCTTCCTCCCTAATAATGGAATTTATTTGAGCTACTGGGGGTCGATCAAGGTAACAATTAGGTGGTGATGATTCCAATCTAATGATAAGGTGTTCCTTAACATCATCATTAAAAATAGTAACCTCCATCTTCGTATAGTAAATTTTCGCATCATGGTCCGAAATACAATCCATACCGAGGATTATATCATATTCAATCAGAGTTATAGTGATGAGATCCACAGATAATGAACATTTATGTGTTGTAATGGGAACTGATTCAAAAACCATTGTTGCATTGATACTTCCGTAAGGAGTTTTTACTAACAACTCCAATGTTAAATCAAATTGTAAATATCTAATTTTCTTAGAAAACTAGGAAGATATGAAAAAATGCGATGATCCAGAATCAAATAATGCATTTTCTAAACTTGAGGAAACTGTTAAACTACCTGCCACCATGAATTTTTGAGATTCTACCTCAGCAGTATTGATAGCATAATCTTGGCCTTTATCCCTTGGCCTTTTCTAAGGTAAGTTCCCACGATGCTTTGGAAATTCATTTGCATAATGTCCCATCTACCTGCTATTGTAGCATTGAACATCGGTTTCTTCTTTTGTCCCCTTGCAATCACGAGCTTGGTGTCCTTTTTCACCACACTTGTAACAGAGTCCCATTCCCTTAAAGCAAGTACTGTGGGGTTTTTTCCAACATTTACGATAGGATGGATATTCATCTTTTCCCTTCTTCTCATTATTTCCATTTCCAAAGTGATCAATAGATCTCTTCATCTCTTTCTTTTCTTTATAGTCCTAAGACATAGATAGTTTTTTTCTGTCTTGATAGCACACAAGAAAATATCTTCGTATAATGAGAAATATTATGAGACCAATGCCCGATGGAGAAACTATTTTAACCCATAAAATAAACGATCATTCTTAATTCTTGTGTTATGTATATAATATGTAGCATACCATTCTATCCTTGTACTATTATCCTCATACATTGTGACATTCACATCCTCCTTTTGTCTTAGACATAGAAATTGCCTTTCCAAATCTGCTCGATGGTCACGAGGAATGTATTTTTCTAAAAAAAATCATTGAACTCAAACCATTCCATATTTGATAATTCATCATATTCCTTCGAGTTTTGAATCAATGACCACCATTGATCAGCATATTCAGTGAGGTGGTAAAATCCCATGAAAACATTTTCCTTTTCACTACTCTCAAAATCCTGAAATATTATCTCTAGGGAACATATCCATTTCTCATAAACAAATGGATCTGTACTCTCAATGAATGTTGGTGGTTGTTTCCTCATAAAGTGATATAACATTGATCCTCCACGTTGTGGATCAGTGTGCTCCATATGGGTAAGGTTATTATTCATAACCTGAGTGTATTGTCCCAATATGGTGATTAGCTGATCAGCACCAGTTGTATCACCATCTCCACTATAATTATCTCTAGCAGGAAGGAAATCCCTACATGGAGTGCGTGCATTGATATGGATTCCATTTCTTTCACTAGGTGTCATTTCTAAACAATGGAATAAACTATATCAGTTTATGAATCAAAATACATAATTCCATACTTGTAAAACACTTAACATAAGTTAAAATACTTTTTGATATAATACATAATCATAAAATTGTTTTCTTTGAGGAAGAATATACTCATAATCCCTTGATAATGGTTTGTATAGAAAATGAGAATTATCCTAAGCATATCCCCTCGGAGGGTCGTAACCAATAGTGCAGTAAGGCCCGTTGTCGTGCACGAGTTCCCATTCCAGTCTAGCTCAAAGCGGTGTTTTCGGGTTTTACCCCTAGGTACATCTGTGCCAGAGCCGCCTCTACTTGGTCGTATCCAGATAGGGATGTATTTCATGGAAAACTCACAAAATCTATACAATACCAAAATTCTTGGAATTTCTTATATAACAATCCTCAATGTCTATCTTAGGGATATGTTCTCTAATCAGAGTTTTTCTAAATCTAGCATCCAAGGTTTTTACTAAACTTCCCGTGATAACAACTATAACGCCCCGACCCCAGTTACCCAGAGTCGGTGCATTATTACATAACATTGGCATGATCACAAATATCACGTCTCGAAAGACCGATTAGTTTAGTAGCATTGGAATCACTAGATATATTCATAATGTTTTCATTACATTTTTAAGTGAAAACTATAAAAACATATTTTTCCACATTAATATCCCCTTATACTATCCCTGCAGGTCATTCATAAAATACTTCTTCACATCCTATGAAAAATAAAACATTGAATGAGGGGAGCTGAGATGCTCAGTAAGGATAACAATATAGCCGAGACTTTCATAAATAAGAATAATCATTTAAGGCAATGTATAACTAAATGAAAATCCATGTAAACATGAACATCAGCATAGTATGGAAAATATAAAATGAAATAATTCCATTTACTTATTCACATGGATATTATATTAGTCGAATAATCAAATTCAATGTCAATAACCACTTTCATAATGATGGAATACATAATTCCAGACTATCATAACCACAAATTCAAGGCCTTGTGCCAAGACTAAAAATAAGATTATGTCAAGCCCTTATTACAAGACACTAGATTGTCTCATGAGACCTACCGATGCATCGATGAGCTATAGCGGGCCCCACCCGTCACTTATTATGTCCAATGCATTCCTCATATGAACAGGTTTACACATAACATAAAAATTCTTATTAAAACTAGCATATGAAATGTAAATACTTTATCCATAAACCATGAATGGTATAAAAATAACATATCCACAGTCAGATATATCACAAAACCTTCAATACAATATGGATGTTTTGTATCATAATAAATCACATTCAATGAAGCTTAAAATCCATCAACAGATGTTGACATATTTGAAATCAAAACAATTTGAGAGAAATATCTCTTCTTTTGAAATCATTTAAAAGTCACATAATTATAAAATAAAAAATTTAAATTGGAAATATTCTTATAAGCTTGTATGGGTAGTTTCAACGAATTTATAATGGCAAAAAATATCTGCACCCGCTGTATAAGTAAAAAAAGACATTCTTACCTTAATTCTGTCAAAAATTTTAAAAAGGACCTTGTTTATAAAATGATAGAATGATTCCTTTATACTCATCTTATAAAAAGTCAACAAGGGTATAAATGACTTTAACCCATAGTCTGTAAAATAGTAAGAATGATTTGAAAAACATTTTTAGGAAACATGGATGTGGATGATAAAGAGGTCCCATTAGATAATTACTTATAAACAACCTCAGATAATGAAGAGGATGTAAAATAAACCCTTACCTTATACTTTTACGTGGTTGAGGGTAGGTTAAAATCCTATATAATGGTGAAATAATTGTTATTATATTATAAAATAATCATATACATTAATATAGATATCATATATGATCTTTTTACATTGTTTTGTTAATAATATCTTAGTATTATCGTCGTTTCGTGTGATAACTTACACATTTTATATTATATGTTTTTTTACATAAGACATGTTTGTTATGGATAGGTTGTTTATTATTCATATCCAGAATTATATCAAGTACTTAAAAAAAAATTTAATCATAGAATGATAATCATATTTTAATGTATACGATTGGGAATGAAACTCATCGTGTTCGTGGAGACGGTAGTCCGTACATATGCATGAGCGACAATATCATCTTATGATAATAAAATAATATATAATTGTACAATATATCATATATAAATAATAACTTTCATGTTATATTCATTATTTACACGAATTACATATCATTGTTATACCGATCCAAATAATAATGTTTCGAATAACATTTACACCACGACGTGGAGACGGTAAGTCGTACGTACGCACGTATGGTGGCAGGTCATTCAATGGATGGATAGAATACTGAATATGGTTGTACCATATTTATAATAACCTCACAATATATAGAATATAATTTAGTTATAATTTTATAATAGAATAAATAAAATAAAGAAGAAGTCGAAGCAGAAAGGAACTTGAAAGAAGGAGGGGAAAACATTACCTCTTCTTTGGGTTCTTCCTTTTGATTTGATCAAAAGGGATCTTTAGGTTCTATTTATGATCAAAAAAAGGCCATTGGGTTTAATTGAGGGATGTTGAGAGGTTATCTGGGAAGGGTATGACCGAGCCAAAAGGCTTTGAATGTGTGAATTAGAGAGAAGTGGGAGTGCCCTTTTATAAGATGGGTCAGGGGCACCTTTGGAAAAACTAGAAATAATATTTTATAATAAAATCATATTCGGTTCCTAACAACTCCAAAATGACTTATTTAGAAGATAAGGTGGGGATGGGTCAAAAATAAACTCAACCAATAAGTTTTAGATAGGTTTGGGTTACATTATTAAACTTATCTTTATGTTTTTACTTTTAGTTAATTAGTTTAACATTTACCATGTCGATTTCTATTTTTATATTATATGGTTAATTAACATACTATAAACTTCCAAGAGAACCCCAAGTGGTCCATTAATGATACAAGTATCATTATATATGTCCTTTTTCTGAACCATAGATTTTTAGTAATAGAATATCAATTACTAATATAAAATTTGTTTTAAAAACTCTTTTATGTCAATTTTGACACTATTGGGTATTTTGTTTTTGATAAATTCATAACAACATTATTACATTGAAAATAATTTATATATCCAATACTAATATATCATATTAACCTATAAATTAGTGGAATTAATAAAAAGTCTCAAATTACATTTATTTTGATATTTATAATATCATTTATTTTAATATTTCATTAATTAGGTAATTACTTCATCACCATTATGTCATAAATAAAATAAATTATATAATGTATAAAAATTATAAATAAAATACCAATATGTTAGAAATATTTTTATCTTTCTAATGAATATTTATAATTTATTTTATCTTTTGAATAACCATATATTAAAATAAAATTAGTAATTGAACTTTGATTTTATCTCTATTAACTCTTCTTTGAAATAAATAATAATAAATGTATTAATCTAATATAAGTCATCCGAAA